>CM035440.1:66484629-66684629 GCA_020310875.1 Ceratopteris richardii | reverse complement strand
AGGAAAAAGAAGAAGCTTGGACCATATATAAGACACATTATCAAATATATTACCACGTGAATGTACAAAGATAAGTAGCCCATTGGGGTTTTAAGCGCATATACAAGGCAGGTCAAAATAACCTACTAAAGAGATAAAAATTTCTTGAGTGGTCCTAAGTGTACTCACACACATCACTACTTAAATATATCATCAAATCCCCCCTTGGGAGTGATGTGGTAAGAAGGAGGTGACACTCATGTATAAGTAAGGGCCAAGATATGTGAAATCAATCCACAAAAGGAAGTAAGCCCAAAGCTCTGCAGAAATGTTCAAACTTCTCCCTAGGTGAAGCCTTTTTGAAGAGCTCTAAAACATTTTCCTTCATGGGCACATATGCCAAACTAATCTCTCTAGCAGAGGACCTCTATGTGAGCATGTATGTATGCATATGCATGTGCATTATGTATGCATATGCATGTGCATTATGTATGCATATGTGTGTGTATGCATGTATGAATATGCATATGCATTATGTATGCATATGTATGTATGTATGCGTATGTCACTGTGTATGTCTCTATACATGTGTGTGTATGCATATATATGTGTGTATGTGTCTATGTGTGTGTTTGTGTGTGGAAATGTGTTTTTGTCTGTGTCTATGTGTGTATGTGTGTGTGTCTATGTGTGTATATATGTGTGTATCTATATACATGTGTGTGTATGCATGTGTATGTGTGTGTGTAAATGTGTTTGGATGTGTGTCTGTGTGTAAGTGTGTATGTCTCTATGTGTGTGTGTATGTGTGTGTATGTGTGTGTGTCTATGTGTGTATGTGTGTGTGTCTATGTGTGTATGTGTGTGTCTATGTGTGTATGCATGTGTGTGTGTGTGTCAATTTGTGTGTATACATGTGTGTGTGTGTAAATCTTTGTGTATGTGTGTGTATGTGTGTATGTGTGTCTATGTGTCTATGTGTGATGTATGTGTGTGTATCTATGTGTGTATGTGTGTGTGTGTCTATGTGTGCATATACGTGTGTATGTGTATATATATATGTGTGTATGCATGTGTATGTGTGTGTGGAAATGTGTGTGGATGTGAGTTTATTTAAGTCTGTGTGTCTATGTATGTGTGTGTGTGTGTATGTGTCGATGTGTGTATGTCTATGTGGATATGCGTGTATGTGTGTGCCTATGTGTGTGTCTATGTGTGTATATATGTGTGTGTATGCATGTGTATGTGTGTGTGTAAATCTGTGTATGTGTGTGTATGTGTGTGTATGTGTGTGTATGTGAGTGTATGTGTGTGTATGTTTGTAGCGTTTCCTCAATCACAATCTATCCCCAATCACATTCTTTCGATTACTCAAAAATAACAGTGGAGAGAAGAACGCAGAGATTGCACAAGGTAAAAGAAAATCTGATGCGGAAGAGTAGAACAAATATGACGCAGAGAAGGAAGAATTCTGATATTATAGATGTGAATCAATGGTTACAGTAGCTTTGGACAATAGCTTCTTGACGAAGCCTCTACCTCCCGACCACCCCCGAGCTATCACAATCGCATTCTCACTCGCACACTCAATCACACTCTCACTCTCACTCTCACTCTCAATCACACTCTCAATCACAAGGTAATTCTCATATTTTTGTGTGTCCTCCCTGTTGATGCGCACACCTTGTTATCTTTTTCCGTTTGATCGCAGCCGTGCTCCCCAAAGAAGTGTGCGATCCACCAAATTTAGAAAAAGTCAAGTTTCTCCAAAACTTTCGCAAAAAGCCATGCGATCGTAGTGTACTTCCTTTCTTTAGCATACCTGTCAAAAATAGCAGAAAAACACCAAGAAGACATATCCAAAAACATACATAATTAGACATGGTGACACGTGAGCATGAGAATCATGGATTCGAATAGAATTAGACAAGCCCTCGTTGGAAAAAACGGCACTTTTCAAAGCCCTGTAACTCAAAAACAATGAGGAATTAGGTTAAGCTTATGAGAGACACTTTTATTCAATTTTTCGATCTGCACAATAGTGTTAGAGATGTCCGAGGTCCAAATCCACCTCCAAATGCCACTTTTGAGCCCTGCAAGGTTTAAAATTCTAGAGAGAGAGTAAAATCAAGGCATTTTCTTACAATGAACTAAACGTAGGACCCTGAACAAGGTACTTAGAACATGATTCACAAAAATCTCACACAGGCACTTTTATTCTCTTCTACTTGCTCTACCTTTCCCTCATACAGAGTTTTCCTTAATTCTTTCATCTTCACCTTCAAAATCCCACTGGAAAACATGATGCAATTAAGGTCTAGAGAGAGAATATGAAACTTCTCAACCCAAAATTTTTCCTACATGCATAAAATGACCTAATTATTCGTTCTAAGCATTATCCCCACAATGAAATTCAGAAAGTTCAAAATGAATTATTTCACTAGAAAAGAGGCCTATTACAATTCTTCCCCCTTTTAAGAACTTTGTCCTCAGAGTTGGAAAGAAGGATAATGTGTTAGAAAGTCATCTAAATTCACCCAACTCGAATCTGTTACTGGGTATGAATGCGATTTCACCAAAATTTCTACTATAGATCTATTTCTACTATTTTCGGTTGAAGCTCAAAAGAGCCATCGTCTTTCAGCTTATAATTGTCCTGCAAAACATGAGCAACATTAGACACATCTTTTAAGTAAGCTGACATGAAATACAGGATGCACATTTAGATATTTAGGTAATTCCAGCAAATAAGCAAGAGATCCGATCTTTTTCAAAACTTTAAAAGGGCCTGCATATCGAGGAGAAAGTCTATGATCCTTCCCTAGCAACAAATTAGATCGGTGAGGATTAACTTTAAGAAATACCATATCATCAACTTGGAATTCAAGTGGTCTTCTCTTTAAATCATAGAACTTCTTTTGTCTTTTCTAAGCTTCTCTTATATGTTTCTTAATTTTTCCAAGTTCTTCATCCATCTTATCAAGCATTTCTTTGGATACTTCTACTTTATTTGGAAAACCCAAAAACGAAGGTGGAGTCAAACAATTATAACCATACATAGCTTCAAACAGAGTCATTTTTATAGATGCATGCCATGCACTATTGTATGCAAACTCAACCAAGGGTAAATATTCACTCCAATTATCCTGCTTTTCATTCACATACATACGCAACATATCCTCAACTACCCTGTTAACCCTCTCGGTTTCCCCATCAGTTTGTGGATGGAAAGCTGTACTCATATGAAGTTGAGTTCCAATGGATTCAAATGTCGCTTCCCAGAAGTTTGACGTAAATCTAGAATCTCTATCAGAAATTATGCTTTTAGGCATTCCATGCAATCGAAATATTTCTTTTACAAAGGTTCTTGCAACATTCAAAGCAGTATTAGTCTTTTTCATAGGAAAGAAGTGTGCCATCTTGGTAAGCCGATCGACTACAACAAATATGGTATCATGCTTACTTCTGGTCATAGGTAGCTTAGTGATAAAGTCCATAGAAATAGACTCCCACTTCTTATTTGGAACATCCAAAGGTTGAAGCATTCCTGGCATCCTCTTAAACTCAGATTTCACCTGTTGGCACTTCAAACATTCATTTACATATTTTCTAATATCCCGCTTCATACACGGCCAAAAGTAAGAATACTTTGTTTTAACATATGTCCTTGAATAACCTCGATGTGCAAAAAAAGGTGCATCATGACAATCATGCAGTATTTTAACTTTTAGTGGAGATTCAGAAGATAAGCATAGCCGATTGTTACAATACAGTGTTCCATTCTGCAAATGAAAGTTTTCCTCATACGTCGATCCCCTGTTCGCATTCAAAGCATTCAAAATAGGTGCATAAAAAGGATCCTGTTTTATCTCTTCTTGAATTTGATTGAGAAAATCAGAATTTATTACAGAAACAAGATTACACAAAGGTCTCCGACTCAATGCATCAGCAACCTTATTTTCCTTACCAGCAAGATACTTAATGTCAAAATCATACTCGCTTAATAATTCAATCCAACGCTTCTGCTTGTTGTTAAGCAATGGTTGAGTGAAGATGTATTTTAGACTTTGATGATCTATTTTCAATTCAAACTTAACCCCTAATAATAGATGTCTCCAATGCTTAAGTGCATGCACAACAGCAAGCATTTCTAAATCATGAGTAGGATAGTTAAGTTCATGCTTTCTTAGTTTTCTGGACTCATATGCGACCACCCTGCCATCCTGTGAAATAACACATCCTATCTGACTACCACTTGCATCACATGCAACCACAAAAGGCTTTCCCATTTTTGGTATTTTCAAAACACAATTCTCAACGACTTTTTGTTTCAATGTTTTAAATGATTTTTGACAGGCATCACTCCACACAAATCCTACATTCTTTTTAGTTAATTCGGTGAGGGGAGTAGCTATCTTAGAGAAATCCTTAATATGTGCTCTTTCATATTGTGCCAAGCCAAGAAAACTTCTAACATCCCTTACAATCTTAGGAATCGGCCAATCAACTATTGTTTTTACTTTATCTTCATCTATAAGGATTCCTTCTTTTGATATTACTCTTCCTAGATACACAAGTTTATCCTTAGCAAAGAAACACTTACTCTTTTTCCCATACAATTTGTGTTCTCTAAGAGTTTGCAAAGTGTTCTTCAGATGTACCGCATGCTCCGAATCATCTTTAGAGTACACAAATATATCATCAAGGAAGACTAAGATGAATTCATCTAGGTAATCGTGAAAAATATTATTCATCAAGCACATAAATGTGGCAGGAGCATTTGTTAAACCAAAAGGTAGAACCGTAAACTCATAGTGACCATATCGTGTTCGAAAAGCCATCTTAGGAATATCCTCTGTTTTGATCCTAATTTGGTGATATCCAGATCTTAAGTCAATCTTTGTGAATACGGTCGCTCCACTTAATTGACCTAATAAGTCATCTATGTGAGGGAGTGGATACTTATTCTTAATTGTTCTTTTATTCAACCCCTTATAGTCAATGCATAATATGTAAGGGCCGTCTTTCTTCTTCTGAAATAAAAAAGGTGCACCCCAAGGTGAGACACTCGGTTTTATTAAGCCTTTCTTCAAAAGATCATCTAATTGAATCTTAAGCTCCTTTAGTTCATCAATGTTAAATCTATAGGGTGCTCTAGAATATGGTTCACTCCCTGGATATAGGTCAATGGCATGGTCAATCTGCCTAGGTGGGGGTATACCAGGCAAGTCTTTTGGAAATACATCAGCATATTCTTTCAAGAGATTTCCTACGTAATCTGGAATATCTTCGTCATTACCTTCGTGATGCAGATTGTTCACATACACTACAAATGTTTTGTAGCCACCACGTATACCTCTAACCATCTGCATAGCAGAAATAAGAGTAGGCTTAGGATTAAAGACATCACCTAGAATATGAATAGATTCATCATTTAGCTTCATAGTGATCGTTCTTTGTTCACAATTAATTGTCGCAGCATTTTTAACTAACCAATCCATGCCTATGATTACATCACTCTGTTTCATCTCAATTAGATGGAAGCTTCCAAAAAAGCATCTATTAGAAAGAGTAAATTCAAGGTTTTCAACATATCCTTTCGTGTAGTGTAATTGTCCATTGGCCATCTCTACAGGTCTGGTTATCTGCATATTTAGGGCTATCCCTAGATTCTGTACCAATTTGAAAGATAGAAAACAATGGGTACTACCTGAATCGATCAAAAATCTGGTTTTATGCGCAGAAATCATACCCGGAATCATGATTACAAAAACCTTTGGGAAAGAACTAACCACCGTGCAACGTGAAGTAGAGTCAGCGCACTTACCCCCATCATCTGCTTCCTCAATAATTGTACCCTCCTCGATGATGTTTATCGCTTTTGATTGTGCGGGTCGAAAGACTGCCTTGTTGAGGCACTCATATGTCCGATGCCCTTGCTCCCTGCAACGAAAACACAGAACAAGTCTTTTTGCCCTCTCAATAAAATTAGGGTCTCGTTGCCACTCAATTGGTTGACGCCTCCTTTGATTTTCCACCGGCCGAGCAGGGTTCTTACCTTGGTTGTTAGAAATGGAGTTTTCTTTGAATTGTTCATGTTCATTGCAACAAGTCTTTGTGGCCTATGTCCCGTTGCAATGAATCTGCTTCTATTTGCCTTCTGCAAATTGAACTTCTCCATCTTCTCAAAGTTCTCAGCCATCGCAACAGCATCAAGAAAATCAATGCATCCAAATCCCTTAACTTGATAGCGAAGTTCCTCACGAAGCCCTTCAATAAATTTACTCTTTAGAGCATTACCACTAACCTCTAATGCATATTTATGAAGACATAGGAACTTCTCTTTGTACTCATCAACACATAAGCTATGCTTGTCACTTTCCTGTTGTCGGAAATTGTAGAACTCCATCTTCTTCTCCATATGGTAGTGTGGAGAACAAAAGCGTTTTTCAGCTTGTTCTCTAAATTCCTTCCATAGAACAGGACCAGAACGCGTTCGAGTCTGCATATATGACTTCCAACATAGCTTCGCGATCCCATGTAGATGTAGGATCCCAACTTTTGCCTTGGACTCTTCACTAAATTGTCGAAGGTCAAAGAAATCCTCTAGTTCTTCAATCCATGCCTCAAGATCTTCGCCACTCTTCTTCTCGCCATCAAAATCATTTAACTTTGCCTTCTTGAAGACTTGGTTAAGGGCAAACTCACCTGGTTCCAAATCTTCAGAATTGCGTGTTTGTTTTTCATGAGGTACACTAGATGTTCCCGCACCTTCATCTATTTCATCGTTTAGCTCCACAAACAAATTTGTTGCTCCTTCTGGTTGCTTTCCCCCTCGTTCTTTGCGCAATTCACCAAGAAGCTTCTGAATAAGCTCCTCTTGTTCACAAACCTTTTGTGTTAGACCTTCCATCGTTCCCGCGGATTGATTCTGCTCTGATACCACTTGTAGCGTTTCCTCAATCACAATCTATCCCCAATCACAATCTTTCGATTACTCAGAAATAACAGTGGAGAGAAGAACGTAGAGATTGCACAAGGTAAAAGAAAATCTGATGCGGAAGAGTAGAACAAATATGACGCAGAGAAGGAAGAATTCTGATATTATAGATGTGAATCAATGGTTACAGTAGCTTTGGACAATAGCTTCTTGACGAAGCCTCTACCTCCCGACCACCCCCGAGCTATCACAATCGCATTCTCACTCGCACTCTCAATCACACTCTCACTCTCACTCTCACTCTCAATCACACTCTCAATCACAAGGTAATTCTCAGATTTTTGTGTGTCCTCCCTGTTGATGCGCAGGCCTTCTTATCTTTTTCCGTTTGATCGCAGTTGTGCTCCCCAAAGAAGTGTGAGATCCACCAACTTTAGAAAAATTCGAGTTTCTCCAAAACTTTCGCAAAAAGCCATGCGATCGTAGTGTACTTCCTTTCTTTAGCATACCTGTCAAAAATAGCAGAAAAACACCAAGAAGACATATCCAAAAACATACATAATTAGACATGGTGACACGTGAGCATGAGAATCACGGATTCCAATAGAATTAGACAAGCCCTAATGTTCCTATGTCTCTAAAATGAATGTGTATGTGTGTGTATGTGTGTGTGTGTGTCTATGTGTGTATGTGTGTGTCTATGTGTGTATATATGTGTGTTTACTTATTTGTATGTGAGTGCATAAATCTGTGTGTATGTGCATTTATATGTGTGTGTATCTTTCTATGTGTGTGTATGTGTGTGTGTGTGTCTATGTGTGTATGTGTGTGTATGCATGTGTATGAGTGTGTGTAAATATGTGTGTATATGTGTGTGTATGCATGTTTACATGTCTATGTATGCATATGCATGTGCTTTATGTATGCATATCCATGTGCATTATGTATGCATATGCATGTGCATTATGTATGCATGTGTATGAGTGTGTGTAAATATGTGTGTATATGTGTGTGTATGCATGTTTACATGTCTATGTATGCATATGCATGTGCTTTATGTATGCATATCCATGTGCATTATGTATGCATATGCATGTGCATTATGTATGCATATGCATGTGCATTATGTATGCATATGCATGTGCATTATGTATGCATATGCATGTGCATTATGTATGCATATGCATGTGCATTATATATGCATTTGTGTGTGTGTATGTGTGTGTATGCATTAAGTATGTATGTATGCATATGCATATGCATTATATGTGTATGTGTCTATGTGTGTATGTCTATGTGTATGTGTGTGTATGTGTGTGTGTATGTGTGTGTATACATGTGTATGTGTTTGTTAATGTGTGTGTATATGTTTGTGTATGTGTGTGTATGTGTCTATGTGTGTGTATGTGTCTATGTGTGTATGTGTATGCATGTATGTATGCATATGCATGTGCATGTGCATTATGTATGCATATGCATGTGCATTATGTATGCGTATGCATGTGCATTATGCATGCATATGCATGTGCATTATGTATGCATATGCATGTGCATTATGTATGCATATGCATGTGCATTATGTATGCATATGCTTGTGCATTATGCATGCATATGTATGCATGTATGTGTGTGTATGCATGTATGTATGTATGTATGCATATGCATATGCATTATGTATGCATATGTATGTATATGTATGTATATGTATGCATGTATGTGTATGTCTCTCCATGTGTGTGTGTATGTGTGTATGTATGTGTGTATGTGTGTGTGTTCGTGTGTATATGTTTATGTGTGTGTATGTATGTGTATGCATGTATATGTACACATATAGATATGCATTATGTATGCATATGTATGTGTGTGTGTCTATCTATGTGTGTATGTGTGTGTGTGTCTATGTATGCATGGTTGTGTATATTTGTGTATATACATATGTATGTATATATATGTGTCTCTATGCATGTGTATGTGTGTGTGTAAATGTGGATGTGTGTGTGTAAGTGTGTATGTGTCCATGTGTGTGTATATGTGTGTGTGTATGTGTGTGTGCCTATGTGTGTGTGTATGTGTGTGTGTATGTGTGTGTGTATGTGTGTGTGTATGTGTGTGTATGTGTCTGTGTATGTGTGTGTGCCCATGTGTGTATATATGTGTGTGTATGCATGTGTATGTGTGTGTGTAAATTAGTGTGTATATGTGTGTGTGTGTAAATTAGTGTGTATGTGTGTTTATGTGTGTATGTGTGTTTATGTGTGTATGTGTGTGTATGTGTCGGTGTGTGTATCTATGTGTGTATGTGTGTGTCATTGTGCATATATGTGTGTATGTGTATATATATGTGTGTATGCATGTGTATGTGTGTGTGGAAATGTGTTCTGATGTGTGCTTGTGTGTGTGTGTGAGTAAGTGTGTATGTGTCCATGTAGTTATGTGTGTGTGTGTGTGTGCGTGAATATGTGTGTATGTGTGTGTGTGTATGTGTGTATGAGTGTGTGTATGTGTGTGTGTATGTTTGTGTGTTTATGTGTATGTATGTGTGTTTATGTGTGTATTTGCATGTATATGTGTGTGTATGCATGTGTACATGTGTGTGTAAATCTGTGTGTGTATGTTTGTCTGTCAGCATACCTTGCTTCCTTGAGGTTGTGTGTGCTTGTCGCTAGCTTGATCTCTCTCTCTCTCTTTCTCTCTCTCTCTCTCTCTCTCTCTTTGTCTCTCTCTCTCTATCTCTCTCTCTCTCTCTCTCTCTCTCTCTCTCTCGCATCTCAATCCTGACACAAATTGCCGAGAAAAATTCATTTTTTCTAACATTCAAGAGCTTCGCTTATACGATGCTCTGGAATATCAAGATGTCATTTATGCAACACGCCAGCATCGGAGGCAGTTTTCCAACATCGGTAAGAGAATCCCTAGATAGCGCTGCTCCTTGTGATGCACATTGTGAGTTTCGCATAAGCGACGCTTTGCATCGCTTATGGGATGGGTCATGGTTTAAAAAAAAAAATTCATTGCTTATGGGATGGTAGCATCGCATACGCGATGAGATCCACTTTTTTCTTCATTGGGGGCATTGCTACGCCCCATATTTATAGTAGTGTATTTACTTCTAATACGTGGTTGGGTGAGTGTTATGGAGTACTTACCTAGCTATAATTGTTGCAAACTCTTTGACCAAGCTATATTCAAAGATTCAAACTTTTTCCCATTCATCCACGCTTTGTTCTTCAGTAGTTTTCCTCACCTCTCGTCCCCTATAATAGAAAATCCATGCAAGCAGCAGAAATACTTGTGTACAATCGTAAATCCATAGATCATTCAAATATGTTGATACATACAACGTTCCATAAATTTCATAAGAACAATGTCAAATCTTGAATTGTGGATGATTGATATATGATATGTACACAAAAGAGGCTTTCCAAATTTAAACCCATATGATAATGTCAAGGAGTTGATATTTATACCGAATCATGGCTTGCATAGGAACTTTCCTTACTCCCCACAAAGTAAGGGTTAACAACCCTCCCAAGTGAAAAAACTTCGAGAAGCTTGTAGGAGGTAGAAAAGTGACTTGTGAAGTGAAGAAGTCTTGTCCAGTCAACCGGCACAAGACCAGACCTTGAGCTTATGGAGACCCAAATAGACACTATAGGCATGTGATAAGAGCAATAAAATGCACTATGTACTTTGGACCTTACTATCTATCGAAGAGACAATGAAGTTCAAATGCTCATAGCGATTAGCATGATTACAACTAGAAAAAAAGCCTTTTAAGGAGATGATACACATAGGGTTGAGTGTATATAATGCACAAAAGTACGACGAATAAACAAAACATGCTATAGGAATGAATCCGACACTCAAGGATGGTACCTCTTATTTTTCAAGAATACGTAGAGATTGACCCCGAGATAGAAAAACTAAGCTTCCTCCCAATCCACTAAAAAAAATTCTATGAAAATGTACAGGCATAAAGTAGACACTAACCTTTCCAATGATCCATCTTTCATCCAATTTGGAAATTTTTAGAGAGAGCAACAACCTCTCCAAGATTACTGTTGGTGAAGAAGTTGATGTAGAGAAATGAACGAGAAAGACAATGATGGTTACAAGTGTATGTATATTTCTTCCATGTATTGTACAAGCGATTTCAAGTATTTATATAAACTCTAGAAGTGACCCACAACTTCTATAAGTGTATTTTGAATTCAAATGAACGTGGGAATGGTTGATGGAGGGAATCAATTCACTTTCCTACAATCTAGGAAAAGTGAGGATCTAGTTTGATCTACTTTTAGGTGATTGATTGATGAAATGCAACTCCACCACCACGAGTTCTTGGAATCTAGGTATTCTTTTTATAATTTTACATGTGTAAAGATCAAGGCTTTTACAATAGTAAATGAACCATAAAAAATCTCTCAAAAAAATACAACAAATGAGCACAGGTAAAAGGACTCTCCAATGGATATTCTTTTGATGTAATCCAAGCGACAACTTTTGATGTAGATCAAATCCACCTGAAGCCTAGTGTAAGCTTGATGATCCAATAGCTCCCCCTCAAGCTGAAGTATGGTTGAGTCTTCATTCTTTAATAGGTTGAATACCTACCATAGCTTTGAATCTATAAAGCTTTATTCCATCAAGTGCCTTCATCATCATATCTACTACTTGCTTTTCAGTAGGAAAAAAAGAAATGTCAATCTCCTTTGCCATTAGCTTCTCCCTAATGAAGTGGTAATGCATCTCTATGTGTTTGGTTCTTGCATGGAAAATAGGGTTTGCTGCTAGATGCATGGAACTTACATTATCTCCAAACATGTGAGGTTCGGAACTCACAAGTCCAATTCTGTATACAAAGCCTTTAACCATATTGCCTCTTCAGTTGCTATGGTCAAAGCTTTGTACTCTGCTTCAGTTGAGGATAAACAAATTGTTGGTTGCTTCTTGGAGCTCCATGAATCTAGCTTTCAACATGCAAATGCTTAGTAACCAAAAGTACTTTTTCTATCATCCTTAGCTCCTTCCCAATCTACATCTGAATAGATTTTGATATCCAAATCTGAAGAGTGAGGATAGAATATACCTCCATTGCTTCTACCTTTGAGATACTAAAGTACTCTCTTAGCTACATACTGTGTGGTCTTCTCGGTGAATACATGAACTAACTAAGCACTCCGACACTATATGAGATGTTTGCCCTTGTATGAGTAGCATTATTCAAGCTACCTACCAACCTTTGATATTCTTTCATGTCTTCAAATTTCTCACCTTCATAAACACTAAGTTCATACCTACAAGTTTAGTGTTCTCCATTTTGATTTTGAGAAGAAGATCATGGATGTATCTTCTCTGATCCAAATACATTCCTTCATCTATGTATATCACTTGCATACCTAGTAAATATGTGAGCTCACCTAAGTCATTGATTTTGAACTCCTCTTGCATGCGTCTCTTGATCCTTTGAATGCCATTCAAATCATCGCCTGTCACAATAATATCATCTACGTATACACATAGATAAACTCGTTGTGATCCCTTTTGATGAATAGAGAAGGATGTGGGTTGCTAGGTTTGAACCCTTAATTTTGAAGGTATGTAACTAGCCTCTAATTCCAAGCTCTAGGAGCTTGTTTGAACCCATACAATGCTTTCTTAAGTCTGCAAACATAAGATGTATGATTTGGGTCTTCAAAACCTAGATGTTGTGACACATATACCCCTTCACTTATCCAAGCATTTAAGACTGCATTTTTCACATCAAGTTGGAGGAGTCTCCAATTCCTTGCAGTGGCTACACTTATCCATGTTCTAGTTGTAGTCATCTTTGCAACTCATGAGAATGTTTCCTCATAGTCTATACCATGAGTTTGAGAGCATCCTTTGGTAACTAACCTTGCCTTGTACTTTCAAACTAATCCATTTGAATTTCTTCTAACTTTATATACCCACCTTCAACCAATTGCCTTTTGAATTGGTGACGTTGGAAGCGAATCCCAAGTGTCCATCTTCTTGAATGCATCTATTTCTTCATTCATGGACTTCTCACAATCAGGGTTTCCCTTTGCCTCTTCATAGGTTGATGGTTCTTCTAAAATTGAATCTTTTTCCAAGTAGATTGAATGCTTTGTAAGAATTATGGAATCATATCCATAACTTTCTGGTTGTTTCTTCTCTCTTGCTGATCGTTTAGGTGCTTGTTTGGAGCATTCTCCAACCTCTTGCATCTTTGCTTTGCCTCTTGACCTCCATAGTTTGTAATTCCTTTCTCTTTCATCTTTGTCATTGTCTCTATCATTTCTTGGATCCTAGACTTGTGTATCATGCTTGCTTCCTAATTGATGAGAATCAGAATAAGGATCATATGGTAGAGTTATCCATTGTTTGTCTTCATCATACCAAGACCTCTATTCTTCAAACACAACATCTTTACTTGTAGTGAATGGCTTGGTTGAAGGATTATATAACATGTAACCCATCTAATTTGAATCATATCCAATAAACACTGCCTTTGTTGCCATTTCACCTAGCTTACCTCTTATTTGTGATGGTACATGAATATAAGCTAAACAACCAAAAACCTTGCAATGTCAAAGAATAGGGTCTCTTCCATGCCATGCTTCATAAGGAGTCATACCTTGAAGTGATTTGGATTGTAGTCTATTGAAAAGGTACACAACAGTTGAAATAACCTCTCCCATAGATAATGTGGTTCTCTTCAAGCATTGTTCTGGCTGATCCAACTTTTTCATCCATCTTCTTGGATGTCCTACAATCCAATCATGTTTTTAAACTTGCAAAGCTTAGTACCATCAAGTACTTTGGTTAACAAATTATCACATTGCATGTTTTTGGATACATATGCAAGTTGGATCTCTTTGCTCAATAGCTTCTCTCTAACATAGTGATAGTGTATTTCTATATGCTTGGTTCTTGCATGATAAATGGGATTGGCTGCAAGATGCAAAGGAATTAGTGTTGTCACTAAATATCATAGTTGAACGAGTGTGTAGTCCCAAATCTGAGTAGAGAAATCTAATCCAAATAGCTTCTTGTGTAGCATTTGCTAATCCCCTATATTTAGACTCTATTGAAGATAGAGCAATAGTTGGTTGCTTTTTAAAAGACCATGAGATGGGATTATCACCTGCAAAAGATAAATATCTAGAAGTACTCCTTTTGTCATCCGTACATCTTGCCCAATTTTTATATGAGTATAACTTAATATGCAAATCTCATGTGTATAGGCTTGATTATGCTGAATGTTCAGGTTTATGGATTTTGGGTTACCATGCTTGCCACTTATGTGGACCATGACTATTCAAAAGCATTGTGTAAAACTGTCTATGAAGGACATGATATATATTTTCTTGATGGATATGTTCTATGTGAAGGATTAATTGGTCAACAAGCGTAACACCAAATGAAAGCTAGCAATTGGAAACAAGAGTGGGATTTAGAAACTCCAGTCTCTGGCATGAAACGATTGTCGATCTTTCATGAACTACCTTAATGGAGTGAGTTATTGATCAATCATTTGATCGACCCAATGCATATTTTTAAGAATGTGGGAAAGATTCTTTAAACTACTTTGATCAGACAGAAAGAAAGCAAAGCAAAAAGGAAGGACTTAGAAGAGCAAGGTTGTATGCAAGAGTTGTGGGCACTTACTCAGCCCAAAGGAATAGTATCATTACCAAGAACTATGTTCTTTTGTACACAACCATTTCTCTATATTACCTTTATTATCATATGCTAATTATTTGAGTTTTTTTGTTAAAGAGCACGATGGGAGACAAACCTCTAGTCACTCCACATTCTATGATAGAGGAGTAGTTCTTAGAGTTCATATCTCAGGTAATTCCCACGTATATGGATGCTACATCATAGCATTGCATCACTCCTGGTAGTACTCCCCCCAACCTCACTTATTCCAACCTCACGCCTACCGACTTGAGTCACACTGATGTCACTCCTGTCGGCGTCACTCCTGGGGGTGGTGCTACTCCTGTCGGAGGTATATCTCCTAGCTTTATGACTCCATCACGATGATCCTCTCAACCATCCCCTAGTGGCTCTAGTACTAGACATGTGCGTTGAACACCTTAGCACGATATAGGTGTTGGCCCATCTCATAGGTCAAAGTCATGCTCTAGAGCAGGAGGTTCTAAGAGTGGATCTATAGGTACGTGTGGAGGAGGCGGCTATCATGGAGACAGTGCAATGGACATTGTGTCATCCACTTTTACTCCTAAAGCACGAACCTCAGATGTAGGTATGCCACATGGTACACCATGTGGAACACCACGTACACCTTGGGGTGCTCATGACCACGATGATGCTAATGTGTATAGTATCCATGATGGAGCTCTGGTGATGGATGTGGCTAGAAAGGCCATGCGGGTGCAATAAAAAAAATACGAGGGCTTTGCTCCATACAGTTTGGACACTCTATCATGTTGAAATGGAGTGAACAAAATAAAGATCGAAAAAATCATATGATAGAGATGATTAATCAGGAGTTCTGGCCAGCACATGGGCATCCTTTTATCAAATCAGCGTGGATTCTACACATCGCACATGAAATTATGTCCCATCGATGATCTGAGGCTCGTGATGCTTTCAAAGCATGCTTACCAAAGCTTGTATGGTTAGATGCTGAGGAGTGGGATATGATTCGTGATGAGCAGTAGCAGACTCCTGACTGGAATCACGAGCAGCGAGATGTTGCAGCCACACATTTAGATACGGTTGGACCATCACATTTGGGCAGCCGCTGATATGACACTCTGCATCATGAATTTGTAAGTGCCATTTGGTTTATTGAATTTGTTTGTGTTAAACATTTTATGTATGTTTCTTTAATGTTCTTTTATATTTGTTGTAGGTGCTAGCAATGGGTCATCGTCCAACACGAATGAAGGAGGCTTATGGATATCCTCATGGATTGGTTGCACTATTAGAGGACTTGAAGGGATGCGTTGTGGTCGTTTCATGGGAGCATCTACGATGAGGTGATGAATTTAGAAACTTTGTTTTTACTTGTTGTTTGTAGATGTCATGTGAATTTATCTCATTTTAATGAATGTTCTTTGTTGCAGGACTCCTAATATGGATGTCTCGATCATTCTATGCATGTGTATGATAGTGGTGTGCGACACTTTTGTATTTGGCTCATATATGGCAGTGGTGCACCAGAATTTTGTATTTAATATAGACATCGATATAGGCATTGGTATGAGCGTGGGTATTTTTTATGCTTATACCGATGGTTATACCGATGTTTTTTGTGTATGGTCATCATTGAATGTGACATATAAGCTACAACAGCCCATAGATGTGGTCTTTGTAGGCCCCTAAACATATGTATGTACTATTTCCATCACATTGTCACTAAGATCCTTGTCATGCAAAAATGATGCTCTTGAGTCTTTACCATATTGACATCATGCACATACCTCTTGCATCATTCCAACTTTGAAATCTGATATTCTATTGACAATCTCCTTTGAATGCATCAATTTCACCCTCTGCAAATTTGCATGTCCCATTCGCTCATTGCATATGTCTATTTCAACAATAAGTCCTCCACCTTTTGCAATCATGGTTGCGTTCATTTTAGGATTTTTCCCATTTAAGGTGAACATCCTGCCCACTTCGTTTCCATTTGAAATCAACCTTCCATCTTGTTTGTACCCTTCTACATATAACCCATCAACATTGAACCTGACTTGTAATCCTTGGTCAACCATTTATCCCACAGAAACTTATGTTGTTTGTTATATTCCGAACATGATTTGGAATCTGTTCTTTCAATCTAATTTATATGCTAGTTGATGTAAGTACAAAAAGTTTCTAGATGATGGAAAATACTATGATTATGTAAATATGTATACCTAATTTACTCTAGGAGACCATTAAAAGAGCGGATCGAAAACTTGGAGTGAGCATCGCTCAACTTATACAAAAACGGTGCAAACTACACATTTATGCACTTTGACGAAGCGCTGTATAACAAGTCTTCTTGCAATTATCCACTGATATATGAAACAAAAGTTAAGCCATGTATATTTAAATACTCAGACGCGGATATAGCTTGAAATTCTGTTCATGACGGCTGACAAGTGAATCTGTAATCTCGCTGGAAAATCTGGTTCTTGTTTGGAGTATTAAGGAGCATATGTCTTATTATTATGAGCTTCAAACTTCTAATAAAAGGGATTGATGGAATGCGGATGAGAAGTCCAATTATTGAAGTACTTTCTCAAGAACATGGGCATCTATTTATTTAATGGAAATGTGTTTTTTACTCTGACAATCTCTTTAGTTAGTTCTATGTTAGCGTAAAACCCAACGTACTATAAGACAATAAAGACTATCGAGATCCACTATCAATTTATTCACGAAAAATACTATAAAAAGAAATGGAAGTGAAGTAGATGAGAATGAAGAAAGCAATTGAATGAGAGATTGACAAAAGTTATATGCAGGAATAAAAATCTTCATTATATATATTCAGACGTTTTATATGCAAGCGTATTTTGAGCTTAATCAACGAGATTTGATGCTGTGGATCTAAAATACATAAAAGTCTTGCAATAAGGAAAATGACGAAGACACGTGTAATGAAGGTGGATCGTTTTTATGTAAAACAATGTTCGATTTCATACAAGAATGCCATACACGAGAATTTTTATTGATGGAGGCCGCCGTTCATACTTAATTTCCTGTTCTTTCGTACCCCGTTCTTCAAGGACCGTTGGACCAACTGTTAATGTGAGGGGTTCATAAGCTCATGACGAGTGTAAGAATGTCATTAGCGCATGCTTTGGAACAACTGCACAGCACGAGAGAGAGAGAGAGAGCACTACATTCCTTACTCGTCACTCTCTCGCTTTCTCTTTATCACTCTCTCTCTATGACTGATCGGGTCATGCCATTACTACAACTGACTGGCTGTCTCGCTCTCTCTCTCTCTATGACTGACCGGTTCATGCCATTACTACAAGGAGAAGGATATTCCGTCTCTGAGTTGATTAGAATCCTTTCCCTGGTCCGTAAAATCGCCATTGTCGTATTCCATTTGTACACAGTACAGAGGTGTTTGTTTGTGGGATTGGCTCAATTATGTGTCTTCACACTTGCACAGTACCATGATCCATCACCTTAAGTTCGTATTGAATACAGTGCGAAAACTTCAGTCTAAGTTCAATAACGTACATTGCATGGAGTTAATGCGGAAGAATTGAAAGCCATCATTTCATCTTTATCTTTATTTGTCGGCTTCGTCTAA
The DNA here is from genome assembly GCA_020310875.1 of Ceratopteris richardii. Classification (NCBI taxonomy): domain Eukaryota; kingdom Viridiplantae; phylum Streptophyta; class Polypodiopsida; order Polypodiales; family Pteridaceae; genus Ceratopteris; species Ceratopteris richardii. The sequence goes on along the minus strand of CM035440.1, from coordinate 66,666,414 downwards.
TTACATGGACAAGAGTAGACCACAGGAATGCAGTTAATGAGCAAGCCAATTACATGGACAAGAGTAGACCACAGGAATGGAGTTAATGCGGAAGAATTGAAAGCCATCATTTCGTCTTTATCTTTATCTGTCGGCTTCGTCTAATGGAGAGTAATTAAATAGAATCATCACTGCTGAACGTGAACAGAAATACACAATCTTCCATTCCATTGTAAATAAAAATACATCTTCCTATTCATCGTTCTCTTCCTCCTCATGCGCAGAAGAAATTTTGTTTGATTCACGTATCCATTTCTCATCGGACTTGAATGTGCCTTCCGCACTGCCTAATAGAGAATCATTTTGTATAATGATTTCTAGCCAATGTTTGGAACAGCAATATGCAGCCGTCTTTCTCATATTTCCAGAAAATGAACATCCATGTTATATCCAACTTGGATGAAAAGCGTGTGTCAGTTATATTTGGCAGGCTTAGGCAAGTTCCCGTTTAAAAGAACAAAGTGTTAGGCATAGTGTGGGGCGGAAATTCGATGTATAATATAAAAGCAAGAAACTACATGTATAGACCACAAGATATGCATAAAAGGAATTTATGTACATGCACATATTGCGTACGCCGTTCTGTTCTGTTCGTCTTGATCTATCTGTGTAGTAGAATTACGTAGGCCATGTGCTTACTATCTCTTATGCATCTTCTTGTGTTTACTATCTCTTATGCATTTTCTTGTGTTTACTCTTGGTGAATTATGGAAATGTACAGCATCACCTTAGTAGGAACTTAGCACCATGAATGTATTGATATCGTACATATACTTTTTCATGTACAACTACGTTTTAATTAAATTGTACATGGCTTTTTTGCGTAATGGAGCTTCGTTTAGATTATTTCTTTTGACTGTGTCCCTGGGAGGTGTTTAAGTAGCTAGATCAGAACGCACTCTCATTCTCCCGGAAATGTACAGCATCACCTTAGTAGGAACTTAGCACCGTGAATGTATTGATATCGTACATATACTTTTCATGTACAACTACGTTTTAATTTAATTGTACATGGCTCTTTTGCGTAATGGAGCTTCGTTTAGATTATTTCTTTTGACTGTGTCCCTGCGAGGTGTTTTAGTAGCTAGATCAGAACGCACTCTCATTCTCCCGGAATAATGTAGATGGTCCATAGGTTTCTCTTTTCGTTTATTTTTGTGTAAAAGCTTAAAGCTCCATATTGTTATTAATTCAAGTTAAAAAAAATAACATCTAACTATAATTTCATATGTATCTCTTACTATGACCTACAGATGATATATTGTGATGCAACTAATCTGAGCTGGTAAGAGATATCTTTGTATATACGTTTTTAATGAAGGGCGTTGGATCTCATGGAAATGGTCGAGTTTGGTTAGCCATTATTAGGCCATAGATGGCAAACCCTCTATACATTCAGAGGGTGTAGCTAGAGTGACCTTACTATGCAGACTATATAGCTAATCTTTTTCTAACATCCACCATATCTTTAGCATACATAATCACATGCCGATTTTGAACTAGTATCTTGTCTTTGTGAATTCATGGTTTTTCTCATTGAGGATCATTGGAATTAGGGTGCTTCGTGTCAAAAAACCTAGGAGGCGGAGATTCCCTTCTATTTCGTGTTTCAATTGCATCAAAAAGAAATAAGGAAACAAATGGAGTCCTCATTCAAGATTCATCTGAGTTATTAGACCAAGAAAATCCACTTCCATCTTTGAATTCCAACCCAATCATTATCACATTCCAAGCTCTCACCAAAACCTGCAAGGCTCCTTGGTTTCATGCATGCTCAACCTCTTTCTCTCTCCGCTCCATCCATCAACAAATTGTTGAAGTGTGGAAGGAGGCCTTTGCCTATTGTTCTTCCCCCGCCAAGAGTTGGAGAAGTGCGGTTGTGAAGACAGCATATCTTGATTAGAACTACAAAGATGCTCTAGACTATTCGATGCACACGTAGAGAAGCTCTATATCATAGGCTCTGGAGACTTGAGGAGGAAGTGAAAAAAGGAAAAGCCCATTCCTAGAAGGGTCTATGTAGAATTAGAGTGAGGCTCAGATACGAGGAAGAAATTCAAAGGAAAAATCTACAAATTTTCTTTAAGGAGTGGTGGGCTTGAAAAGTTGACAAGCCCCCCAAGGAGATGTGTAGAATTCTCAAAAGAAAACAAAACAGAGAAGCGATCCCCCTATTGCTACACTCAAATGGTGTTGTTTGCAATACGGAAGAAGAAAATTTCAAAATCATTGGAGAACATTTTACAAGACCTCTAGGAACATCAACTCCCCTCTCCCCTCATAGACGGGACTTCGTGGTGGCCATCTCCAGGATATCCTCTCATAGGATCCCACACAACCTTCGATCCCTGCTTGATGCCCCTCTCTCCCAAGGAGAGATCATTGAAGTTATTGATGCCTTTCCCTGATCAAAAATCCTGGGGCTAGATGGGCTCACTAATGAGTTCTTTAAGGCTTTGAAGTTGGTGATCCCCACCTCCCTTTGATTGTTATGGCAAGACACTCTGAAGTTTGGCACACTCCCTTCCTATCTCAACAATGGCATCATCAAGCTAATCCACAAAAAAGGGGAAAAGAACAAAGAGCATGCTTAAGCGAGGAACAAAAAGGTTTCATCAAAGGTAGGTCAATATTGGAAGCCATTATAGATATTTGGGAAGGTCTCAACTTCGCGGATCAATCAAGACAAGTTGGGGTGTTCCTCAAGATCGACTTTGACAAATCTTATGATAGGCTCGAATGGGGCTATATTTTGCAGTCTCTTAAAGACCTCGGATGGAGTCAGAAATTCACCAAGATGATCTCGACCCTTTGGGAAATGCATTGATTCAAATTAATGTTAACAGCCAACTTTTGAAGGCAATCAAACTAAACAGATCGATTAGACAATGGTGCCAGTTGGCTCCCCTTCTCTTTTCCATTGCCACAGAAGGGTTTAGCCGGCTTGTGGAACAACAGGTGGAAGCTAGTAATATCAAAGCCCTCTGATTGCCCTGTGAACATGGAAAGTTGATCATGAGACTTTTTACCGATGATATGAACGCATTTATCCACATTGATAGTACCATCTTGCTCACGTTTTGGAGTGGACACTTTTTGCAAAGCCTCTGGCTCCAAAATCAACCACTCAAAGAACGCTTTCCGAGCTATTTTCGGGATGCAACTTGAATTTCTCTTTGAGCATGGCTATCAAAATATCCGTCCATGTCAAATTTTCCATCTTCTTGGGATTCCCTTGGGCTTTGGTATCTCGTTGGAGCAGCATTGGAATTGGGTCTTGGCCAGACTCAAAAGCAAGTTAAACTTTTTGAGAGGTATGCAAATCAATCTTGCTGGTCGTGCAATGGTTATCAACACATTCCTCATTTCGTTTACCATTTACTTTCTCTCTTGTTGAAGACCAAAAGAGCAAGAGCTTTCCAAACTAGAAAGTATTTGCAGAAACTTCCTTTGGACGCACAACCACAATAGGAGGGGAGTGCCCAAAATCAAGTGGTCCATCTGCTCTAGCCAAAGAGATAATGGGGCTCTTGGCATTCTGGACATTGGGTGCATGGCTAACAAACTTGCGACAAAATGGATGATTAAGGCATGGTGCAAGGGGGAGGCCTCATGGGCCAAGTGTTGGTGCAAATACCAAGCCTACACATTTGGCTAGAGTTTATGTACAATTGAAGCTCCATGGAAACCATTGCTAGGAATTTTTTATCTTTACCATTTGTAAAAGTCATTCTTTGACTTGAAAGAATATTTATAACAACCACTAAAATCATGGGACTTGTTAGTTGGAAAATTCACGACTCTACTTGAGACAATATCTCCTAGATTGGAGGACTACGTTTAGTGAGAGCCAATGGAGGATTCAAATTCAAATTCAAATATCATATCGATAAAAGATGTGTGAAAAACACGTGGGATAAGTGACTCCATTTCTGAGTTCTTCTTGATCACATTGTAAGAGACTGAGGCTTACATTGTAGCCTACACTTCTCATCACCATTAGGCTTTGATTATCATTCCTATGATCTTCTACAACATTGTGTTCTAATACAATAGATCAATACTTTTCATCTATGGTCTCTCTATCATAGTCAATCATAATTGTCAACTTGTACTGCTCATATCTCAGTCATTTCTTGACCAATTTCAATGTTCTTTAGCTTGTTGGAATCAGCTCCAAGTTCTCTACATGCTCACAGATTTTGCAGATAATCCATTCAGCCAATTTGGAGAAAAAAACGTTGAAGCACTCACTTGTCAAACTCTACAGAGGTCCTAAAAAATCGGGGGTAATGATTCAATTGCTAAATTGATTTCTCTGTATATAATGGATCATTTTAAGTGATTCCACTTGGAATCATTAGCTCCTTAAGATAATTTGATACCTCTAAAAGGAATATTTCTAATTCCTATGTACTAGAAGCACTGAGCATAAAAAGCAGCAGGTGTGATAAAAAATAGAAGGTTTTTATTAATCCTTCAACTTGGAAGTAGTGTGTTTTGGTTCAATCTTTTCTCACATCATTTCCAAAGTACATAGGCACTTGCATAGTGTCATTCGAAAGCTAATTGGGCCTACAACTTGCCTCTGAAGCAAGAAATTATTGGTACAAAGTAGGATTTGGAAATACCTACTCATTTCTTGAAATGTCCATCCAGCTTCCCAAACACCTAGTTGATCTTCAGAAACAAGAACGTGTTGGCTTTCATGGGATTCCCGAATTGGAAGAGTCTTGAAATTCTAACCCTGTTGTTTTCCCCGATCCCAATCTTCTCGAAAGGCTTGGATCTTGTGTGCTCCGTATGGAAGTGTTGGAATAAAGTCAAGAGCTTCACAAGAATCAATGAAGATTGGAATTAGGAGGTCCGTATCAGACAGAATGACTCTATTTGGTGTCTGATCCATGGCATCGAGAAGGTTGAATCTTGGAACATTCAAAATTCCAAGAGGCTATGGAACAAAGGCTTCGAAAAATGGAAACATCTCTAGAACCAAGACACCAACCAGTAGATCAACTTTGAGGATATTTACCCTAGCATCAACATTAGTATGAAGAATGGAATAGTTTGTAAAGGAGATGTCTTGCTTGGAGCCGCTCTAAAGTTCACCTTCTCATGGGGCTCCACACGTGGAGCCCGTTTGGTCTTAGATGGCACAATGGTAATTGCCTAATAAAAATCTTGAACATCAAAGAAACCATTGATTATCAGGTTAACCTTAACAAGAAGTGGTGCCTGTCATGGACAGAGCTTCAGTGGGACATGAAATTCATGGCTATTTGGCACCCTCTCATAGAAATCAAAAAGTATCTCCTCTTATGGGAAATTCTTCGTCATCGTATCTGGAACAACCTTAAGGCTAGAAAAATATGTGGGGTGCCTCCCTCGTGTAAGCACTATTATCGGTCCATTGAAGATGTTTCTCATATCTTCTTTACTTTTCCCAACTCCAACAGTCTCTAACAGATTGTCTGTAATAAAAATTAGACTTCAGAAACATATTAGTTGGAAGCAAGCTCCATAGGGAGAAGCGATCGGATGTTGTGTGACTCTCTGGAATGCCATCAGCGGGGAGGTCCTATGGAAGATCTGGAGAGAAAGATGTGCCTATAACTTTGGTGACTCCCCCAAGAGTGGTCGATTGAGAAATCATTTTTCCTCTTCGGCAAAAGAATCGTTAAATACAAGAAATCCTCTACCTTTAGGTATCATCAAGTGCTCCTTTTGATCAACAACAAGCTTAAACCCAAGTGGGCCCCGCATGAGGGTCACGAGAGGGTGATTTATCTCCTTTATAATGCCATCTAAACTTTGTAAGTCCTTCCCCACCTATCTGGGACTTGGGGGGTCCTGTAGGCACTAGTCCCCTTCACTTGTACTTTTGCTTTTCTTTATTTAATACAAGTCCGAAAGAGTAGGCTCACACCGAAATTACTTTTGTTTAAAAAAAAGATTCATCTGAGTTTCTTGCAATGAAGAGACTTTATCATGCTTTTGCAGTTCTCTATGATCTTGCAACATAAGCTACATTAGCTTTCGACCTCCTTTTTTTCGAATTTTTACAAAATTGTTTTCATAAAAAATAAAAAAGACAATAAGAACGTGAATTCAACTTAAAATAAAATAACACCTAATTATAATTTCATAGGTATCTCTTAGTATGATCTAGAGATGTTATACTGCGATGTAGCTAAGTCTGAGATTGTAAGTGATGTTTTTGTATACACTTTTACAATGAGGGATCTTGGATGTAATGGGAATGGTTAACTTTGGCTAGCCAATATTATGTCATAGTTTGCAAACCCCCTATACATGGAGATTGTGTAGCTAGAGTGCCACCATTCGTAACCATATACAATCACACATAGTTTTTAAAGTAGTATCTTGTCTTTGTGCATTCATGGTTTTTCACATTTAGGATCCTTGGAATCACGGTGCTTCGTGTAAAAACACCTCTAGGAGATGGAGATTCTCTTTTATTTCATATTTCAATTGCATCAAAAAGAGACTATGAAGCCAATGGATACAGTTCGAGTTAACATAATTGCTACAAGGATCTTTTTTCACATGCACACAAAAGATACAGAGATTGAAAATGCACAAACATAGATATGTGAATAGACTAGGCAATACACAATATTGGGTGCAATCTCCCCCCTACGCATTATGTTTTGAGAGGTCCACAGAGTGCATGTATTTATAGGATTTTCCATTATGTCGAAGATAGTTGTTACAATGAGGATGGCTTTGAAAAGCGAACATGAAAGTAAAAAGTTGCTCTCTTTTATGGAAAGCCTTTGGTTTTATTAACATAGATCACGATCTACAACAATCCTTATCTTGACCACTATATTTACTAATTTTTCTATACAGAACCCTTTATGTGGGTCCTTATTTACAAACTATATATAAAATATTAGTCCTTTTATTTGTTTCTAGACACATCCAAAATATCCATGCCCTTTCACACCCTTACAAACCTTGAGCCACTATATCAAAATACCAAAACACATTAATAAATTAATAAATCTCACTCCAATAATTCTTTCTTCAACACATTCCATAATTGATACCATGCCCCTCAGTTGAGAAAGCAAATGACCTTAGTTGATAAAATAAAATAGAGTGCATGGATTGCTAGTCACATGCATGGAACTTTTCATGGAGAAATTAAATTATTTAGATGTTTTTTGGATACTAACATAGTTTCAAATTAATTGAATAAATGAAAGCACATAACTAGCTATTCCAAATGTATTTTGGTTCAGTCGTTCAGAATATTATATGCCATAAATATTCTAATTTATTTTGAGAGGCATAACTGAAGTATGCTCCTAGATACTAAATCCTATGTGTAAATGCATCACATGTAAAGAACTCAAAGATTAAAGAAATAGAAAACTAAAAGTTTGATAATCAAAGACAATTATACTTGTAAAATGTTTTTTGATGTAATTGCTACAAATAGATCGTTTTGATAATCGATTGGTAGTCTTTCTTTGCATCATGAGAAAACAAAATAGCATCATGAAACCTTGTGGGTTGGAGTGAGTGAAGCTTAGCTTGGATGTCATTCTCCAAATCAGCATCATACTTCTTCTTTATGGTAAGTTCAAAAACATCATCAAGCACGTAGAGAAGTACTAGGTATTGGCACAACTGGGGCATATAGGCTGTAAAAGTATCACCCTCCTTCCATATGCATGTAGGCCAAAAATGTTGAACATGTAGATGGAATTGTAGGGGAAGAAAGAACTCCTTAACCTTTTCTTGAAAAGCCTTCTATGTGGTCTGAGGATTATCACTATGATGTAGGACATTCCACCAAAGTTGAGCCTTCCCTACTATATAGTTAGTAGCAAATCTTATTCTATCATTTTCAGAAGATGATTCCTCATAATAGAAATCATCAAATTGTGATAACCATAAGAGAATAGATTTTACCACCCTTGGAAGATTATCCTCTTCACATTGCATCATGTAACGTACTTTGTAGAATTTTCGGCTCTAATTTTGAGTGCCTCAAAGCTTGTTTCACGGAAGCTCGGACTATTGCTCAAGTGCTACCTCAAGTAGAGGTGACTCACAAAAATGCTCAATGGTATTTATAGGGTCCATGGGTATGTAGACAAAGAAAACCTCCCTTGTTGGATATGTGAGAAAACTTTTGAGATTGTTGGAACTAAAACAGAAAAGGGAATTGAAAAGGGTGATTCTTGGGAATTCAAAAAGTAGAGATGGAGCTTGCGTTAAATATAAGTAAAAAGGTGTAGAAACTCAACACAGAGCAATAATGTAGTGGTAAAATGTAAGAGAAAGAAGCTTATGACCACCACCAAGTGATAGAGAGATGGTTCTCCTCCCAACCATATGTTTCTATATATAGATCTGTCTAGGGGATTTCCTTCTTAGGGAGGTGGATTCTAACCATCCATGTGTTATCTATGTAACTCCATGTGTGAAAAGTATCCTAGTTAACGTGATTTAACTTAAGTGGATGATTTTAGAAGGCTTTGCAGCTCTTTGGGAAAAATACTCTCCCCATGTACCCCACGGGGTATTCCTCCTCCTTCACACCCTTGAGACTTAACCATTAATCTAATTGGATCACTTGTTTACGAGAGCACATGACTAGCTATGTAGGTCTAGTCTAGAGATCTTTGGTCATACACATGGGTGACCAAATAGTATCTAGTTGTAGATTTGTCTGCATCTACTAACACCTTAGGTCATATAACTACTTTATTACATTCTTCCTTGCTTGGAAAACATTTTCATGCTCAAAAATAGAGATATACTTATACCCTAGGCAACCCTTGAGCTTCATATTCTGAAATTGGAAGAACATTTCTTATCTCTGTGGTTCGATCCCTACCGAAATGATTCAAAAAACCCTCTAGCTTGAAACTTTGAAAAATAGGTCAAATTACAAAGTAGTAAATATTGAAGGTGGATCTAAAAAAATCCCTACTCAATTCATTGTTTTACTACGTGCAATGTGGGCACAAATATTTGAACTGAAGGATTCAAATTATTAGTCTAGTGTAAGAGATTGAAGATAACAACCACTACCACGTGCAAGAGAGATGGCTCTCCTCCAAACCATATGCCTCTATATAGAGCTCTCTTTAGAAGATTTTATTCTTGGATAGATTAACTGAAGGATTCAAATTATTAGTCTAGTGTAAGAGATTGAAGATAACAACCACTACCACGTGCAAGAGAGATGGCTCTCCTCCAAACTATATGCCTCTATATAGAGCTCTCTTTAGAAGATTTTATTCTTGGATAGGTGCATTCTAATCATCAATGTGTCAATCATGTAACTGCATGTGCACCAAGTGTCCCAATTAACTTAAGTTTACTCAAGTGGATGCTTTTAGAGGGCCCTATAGCTTTTTGGGCAAAATACTCCCCGCATATATCACATCGAGGTTGAACCCAAAAACTCCTCCTTCAAACCCTTCAGACTTAACCACTAAGCTAAGTCACCACTTCTATACAAGTAGCAAGTCTAGACTTGAGATCTTTGGTCATACACGTGAGTGACCAAACAATCTCTGATTTTAGATTTGTCTAGACTGGCTACACCTATAGGTCATAGAATTACTTTATTATCACTTGTGAGAGTGATGTTGTGGGTTTAAATCCTTTGTCATTGGTAAATAAAAGACTTCTTATTGCCACTCCATAATTAAAAGGTGTTCGCACATGGCTAATGATTGCCAACAATCACCATGAGATCCATGCGTCCTAGGGAAGCCAATGATGCCAAAGTTATGCCAAAGTTCTACACCTTATTGGACAAATTGGAGTAAATGTAGGTGTAAGATGAAGGAGTAAATGTAGGCGTAAACATAGGAATAATCCGAAGGACGAAACATAGGTTTAAGACAAAGAAGTAAACATTATCATCAATGTCCTTTGAAAAGAGGGAGCCAAAAAGTGCACTCTGGCTTGACAGAGTTTTGAAGATGAATTGTGAAGGTGCAAACAACTCACATACACATACAAAGGCTCTTTCACATCGGGTTGACCAAGTATGTCATGCACATTCAAGCCTACATGTAGGGGGTGTGTCATGTGTCTAGAAATGGTAAAGTCACAAGTGATTCCCTAACTATAATTTGATGAGCCACATTTCCATATTAATGGAAAATCAGTTATACATACATGCACAACCAAGACATCAAAAGAATATAATCGCCTTGTGTTCAAGAGTCATGAACTTTCAATCTTAAAGTCAAAACATGATTGTAGGTAACTAGAAATTATAAAGTTGGCAAATGTTATCTTTCTCACTGTAAAGTGAATGTTAATAAGAATTATCGATCAGCCTTATTTTCATGTTGTAGTCTTCAAGGACTTATATCCACATGAAAGCAAGCAACATTTAAGAAGTAGCTCAATTAAGTTGAGGCAATCTTGAAACAAATTCCAAAAATCAATTTTCACTCATGCATAAATGTCCATGTATTGCTTGACTGACCATTAGGGGAAAAAATGAGCCCTGCATGGGCCTTGTAAGGATCCCTAATTTTTAGGGATTAAGATTAATTCTATTCTTGTTTAAGGGGATAAAGTGCATGTAATAGGGCACTTTTTAGTAGGCCGGAGTAGGCTTTTTTTTAGGCTTTAGTAGGGCTCTCTCTTTCTTCTTCCAGAGAGAGAGAAAGAGAATCTACTTTCCACATCATCAAACTCGTACATGTATTTGAATAAAAAAATGTTTTTTTTTTAAGTCTCATTTTCAGTGTATATTACCTCAAAAGGGTCTATTTTTTAATATATATGTTAGAAGTAACTTTTTTGGGCCCATTTTTTGAAGTTTGTTTTAGAAACAGTATAATTTTCAATCTCCCTCCAAAGGTAAGTGCCACATCATCAAATCCGTGACTATGCTTCCCTCAAAAAATGACTTTTTTCAAATTTCATCATTTTCAGCCATACACAGTGGAAAAATACACTTTAACCCATACACATACAAGAAAACACATTTTTTGAGCAATACATATGCTTTAGAGTCCCTTCCAACCAGTTTTTCATCTTTGTTTTTGATATTGCTGGTCATTAGCAAAGATGGTATTGACATGTATCACAAACTTCACAGTAGAATGTCCTCATGCTCCTCCATCAACAAGTATCCATGTTCGTGTGCCGAGAGAGTTTGCTCCAAATACACGATGCAACAATGATGCCAATTCTCAAAATGAACGTCGTGCAGCTGGAGAAAAAAGTATTGATCTTTGGGCTCATGGTTCACTATATCCTCTTGATCCAATATCTTCTTACCATCCAACATTCCATAACCTCTCAACTTTACTTCAGTTCATTGGTGTGGGTGAAGCTGGACTATTAGGTTACTACAAGCGATTATCTACACATTCACTTGCTACTGCTAAGTATTGGCTCCAACAATATCACATCCATCATATGAGGGTGGTCACTTTAGAAAGCACAATCATATCTTTACAAAAACAACTTGCAGATTTAGAACAGGATATTGAAGCAAAACAAAGCACAATTTCAAAGTTAACTGCGAATCTCCAGCAGCTGAAAGAGACTCCACTTGGTATGAGACATAGGAAAAGAGCATTGTCATCCTTTGAAGCTCTTTCAAAAGGTGGTGGAGCATGCAAACGATATATATATGCAACAAGGTGAGTGTTTCACTTTTATATGTTTTAATGAAGATTTGTAATGGAATCTTTCATTGTGTAGGTCGTTTATTCAAGACATAACTGCTTCATCAACAACACAAGACCAATTCAAGCTGATGAATAGTTGTATAAACACCAAAGAAATCACTTCTGATTTAGACTCACCCATAGGAAAGTGTATTAGAGTTATTGTTGAAGCTGAGTTTTCAAAGAAGTTTAAAAACCTTATCATAGTGCAAGATGTGCAGGCAATATGTGACGAAGAGGGCATTAGTAGAAATGGGTATACTGCAATGTACACCCTTCTCAGGCAAGCCTTACAATCACAAGGTATTTCTCAAAGTACATTTCCATGCCCATATAAAGTGTCTATCAATAAAAAAACTTCAAATGAGGATGTGACTCATACTATTGGACAATATTTACTCATAGAAGACACTATGCCTGCCTCTGTTTATCATCCAAATATTCCTAAGAAGCAATTGAAAATCCTATCTACACAAGGATTTACTTACACTAAATTCAACAATATATTTGTGGATCTTCAGAAGCTTCAACAAGCACTGGTTCACTTTTATAGTTCAACAATCAAAGGTACCCCTACTACATTTTATTTGATGTTGAAGTTTTATTGCATTCCAGTGTCATATTAAGATAATGTTTTCTCTTTTGTATAGACTGTCAAATCACAAAGGGTCGGCAACTAGAAAGGTTGAGTGTGACGCTAATGAATGAAATTATGGACCATGCAATGAGTGATGAACCTTTAGGAGGGAGGGACCATTTGACTTATAGTGTGCAATCAGATAGAGATATCTGATGGTTAGGTGCTGTAGAAGTTCCCAAAGAAACAAACAATCTTATTTCATGGATTTTTAGTAGGACTCCATGGATTACAGAAGTAATCTCTTCTCAAATACATGGACAAAGGCTTTTTGTAGATGATATAGGTGATTTTGAGGTAGAATGGCATTTGGGTGGAGACCTTAAGAGTAGAAAATGCATGTTAGGTTGTAAACAAGGAGCATCTTCTCTCTATCCTTGCCCATATTGTACACAAGGTTACAAAGGATCTAAGAGACAGTCTATACCTGCAAGGGCATTGATAAGAGTTGACTCTGAAGAAATTGATGAAACAGACCCATCGAATCACAGGGAATGGGAGATATCACTTTTGAGGTGTCCAATGTTACAGGAACCGACTCGTGATAAAATAAGCAAGGATTGGAACCCCATTATTCCATTTCCATTAGTCAATGTTCACTTTTGTACTTTGCATGCATTCATGAGGATCTTTGATAGGCTTTTGAAGCTCCATGTTGAATATGCATTTGCAATGAAACCACTAGAGAGGTCTACAATAGCAATCCAAAAAATAGAAGATATTTTGAATTCTATAGGTTGTCATGGTGTCCACGTATCTTTAGTTGTTAAGAAGTATGGTGAGTCTCAAGAGATTTTACAACAAGTTTCAATGACTGGGAAGAAGGCAAGACGTTTCTTTAAAAGAGATATGAATAGTCAAGATGATGGGAAATGGGAGCTTTGGAAGGACCTCTCTTCAATTACAAGATACAATGAGTCAGGTTGATCTCATTAACACACGAAAGAAGGTGTGGTCATCATTCAATCAATTGTTACATTTGATGTGTTTGGTTTCCACTAATGCTTCACAACGAGAATTATTCCAAGTGACTTTGAAGGATGTTACACAATCATTCATCTTATCTTGGGGAGAAAGCAACATTACACATTACATAACAAGTTTCGCTTACATTTTTTTATTTGGTCTTAAACACTATGTGTATATCTTATTGACCAGATCATAGCATATTCTTTTTGCACATGGAGCATATTTTATGAATCCATATGGGTCATTGGACATTTTTAGTACACAAGGAATGGAGAAGTCACATCACAGGGCTAGAGGTGTTTACTTTAAAAACACTCATCACGGAGGTGGTCTACTCCAATCAAACTATTTAGATAAAATGTTCAATTGGTTTTTTCGTGCGACATTCGCTAGAAAATATGTAATGGAACAAGCATGTGAGTCATGAATAGCAAAGATTACACGAAAGCTACAACATGATATTGCAAGAGAGAAGTGGATGTCATCGTCAAGACCCGTACGTCATGCCCAATGGCATGCACAAAGAGTACACGAGGGTTTTGCTTGGAAATAGTTTCCAAACTTTTAAAATGCATTATTCTTTTCAAGGTTTTTATAACTCTTTTCACTTCAAATAAAATTTTATTGTTTTTGTGAATATAGTTTTAATGTCTTAAAACTAATTTTTATCCATTTAAATGTGAACAGGACAATTCTTAAGTGAAAGCCTATAAATAGAGGTGTCCTTCCTCATTTTACCACTTTATGACCTAAGAGAATGGCACGCACAAAGCAGACTGCTAGGAAGGATCATGTCGTCTACCCTAGCCATGTGCAAGGTACTCAGTGCCCAACATGGATGAGACCCCACAAGAAGCGTTGAACCACAAGCCACTCTTCTAGACGAAACTCGGGTGCAGGGACACAGTCTGGTAGCATTCCATCATGGGGGGATGAAGCTTCACAAGAGAGAGATGTATCCCAAGAAATAAATTATTCCCCTTCCGCATCTCATGATGAGCCCCCAGTCAGGACACCAATCAAGACAAGGCCCAAACAACGAGGACATAGGCAAGCTATGATTGAGACATCAAATTTATTGAGTTCCTCAGATGAAGAGAGATAAACGAGCCACCATGGAACAATGATGATATCCCCGTGAACCATCGAGTAACACAAGGAGGCAAGACACTCCCCCCAGGACAAGGACAAAGACCAACCGATGAAGAAAGAAAGGTCGGGTAGAGGAAGTAAATGATCAGGCAGGACCATCTAGCCGTCCTCCAAGAAGAAAAAAGAACTATCAACCATGTCGTAGACCACAACGACCACAACCCAACATCCCCCCAAATTCAAGAGCACCACAAAGGCGCAGAAAGCAAACCAGAGCCTTTGCAGAGATTCGACACTATCAAAAGTCCATGGAGCTTCTTATTCCATGAAGGTCATTTGCAAGGGTTGTGAAGGAAGAGATCCAACGCTATTGTGTTGGATTTCGTATCCAAGGGATAGCCATTGAAGCTCTACAAGAAGCTGTAGAGGCGTATCTTATATCAATGTTGGAGGACTCTAACCTATGTGCCATCCATGCAAAGAGAGTAACAATACAACCTAAAGATTTGCAGCTAGCTAGGAGAATTAGAGGGAATAAACCTTAACAAAATTTTGTACTCCCTTCTTTGGAGAACCTTTTGTATATCCCATATGATGAATATTTTGTAAATCCCAAATGATGAATATAATCTTTCTCTTCTCATATTTGCTCTCCCAAGTGTTTATCTCTTAGTGTACATGTTTTGAAGTTTATTTCTCCTATATTTCTAAGTGTCTTTTTGAGTACCTCTTTGAAGTGTTTTCCATAGTTGTATCATTCTTTTTTATGTACATCTTGGAAGTGGTAATGCTATTTAATGCATTTCATGGCTTAGAAATGCCAAAAAAAGGCCTACCATGGAAACGCGGGGATAGGCCCTGCAAAAGTTTTGTAGGGCCTATCCCCGCGTTTGTGTGGCAGGCCTTTTTTTGGCATTTCCAAGCCATGAAAACATATGCCATGCACATTGGGGCATATGATTGGCCTTGGCTAGAGTATACTGCATGCTAACCGCGTGACCAATACCTCAACAATGTTTATGAACATACATGTACCTATTTATTGTTGCATGCTTATATGCACCTAGAGGAGTCTTAATTTTCTCTAATTATTGCACATAAGTAGAGTCTTCCACAATACCCCAATTGAAGGTGCTAATTGAGGGACATAGACTTGCAATATAGGTAACCTAGTGCATAGGATGGCCTAGGAATGCAAAAAAAAAGGCCTGCCACAGAAACACGGGGATGGGCCTTTTGCAGGGCCCATCCCTGAGTTTCTGTGGCAGGCCTTTTTTTTGCATTCCTAGGCCATTGCATGCATTTTGCGCAACACAAATTACAAGAAATAATGGAAAAACACCGATTAAACTGTGCAAAGTTATGAGATTGTCAAAAACATAAAGATATAATAGATTAATTGCACATGGAAATTGGAAAAAAAATAATTGGTATTATAAAGTTTTTACAATTGGCTCTTGGCCTTGAGCCTCTCCACTACATTCTTTCTTCTCTGAAAAGATAGTGGCAATTGGTAAGTCAAAACTGATTGTGATATTAACTTTGGTCTGTCAATCCAAGACCTAAAGCTATTCCTATTTGACCTAATATTTTTCCTCCAAAGTTAACCCCTAGGGTAGTAAGGGCAAGGTATTTCCTAACTAGAAATGTACAATTGGTCCCTTGGATTATTGTAGATAGGCACAAAACTTTGCTCAAGGAATTTAGACACCAGGTCATGAAGTGTCCTTAAGGGGAAAAGTCCTTGTGGATTATGACAAAATCTTCCTTTGGCAATTTTCCAATGCAATGTGCCAAGGAAGAGCCATGGCCCTGGGAAACACGGTCACCACCACTCCTTGCTGCAAATTTATCCACTTCAATGGTTTCCTGCACATAGACAATCATAAAATTAAATAGATACATCTTGTATGAATATGAGACAACCATAAATGTCATTAGAGACTTACATCTTGAAGCCTATCTTCATCCTCTCCTCTTCCCATTCCATCTAGTGGAATCGATGAATGGGCCATGCCACTTTGCTCCACAACAGGGGATGTTGGAATCTTCTTCTCTAAAATTCTTTCCCTTGCTGCGGCGAGATCTTCTTCAATGGCATCTTGGTTGGCATGGCTCAAAATCTGTTCACACACAAATGCAATGGTGTCCGTAACTGAATCACCAACAAAATTGTTGCCTTTTTGATAATGTCAGAAGTGTTGTCCATGGGAACATCCGAGGTTGAGTAGAAAATACTAAGGCATTCGTCAAGGCGTAGACCGAATGCCTTCTCAATATCGTGCAGGAACAGAAGTTCCTCTCCATCAACAAGTACAACTGAAAACATTTCCATCTCTACCTCTGGTAGAGTGGGTTCCACGGGGTCTAAGTTGGAGGGTGGACTGTTCTGTGTACTAGCTTCCTTTAATTTGTCCACTACTCCTTGAGGAAATTCTCTGGAAATTTTTGGACTCTCTTCTAATAAGTTAAGAGCTTCTGTCTGGGGTTCCTTCTTGTCATCTACAAAACCCCCAGTAACAAGATGGGATGGGTCCATGGGTGAAGGTTCGGGCTCCTCATTGACAAAAAAGATGGTTGTTGCTACATAGGAAATATATTTTCTTCCCATTTTCCTTTTCTTATTTAATTGTTTAATTAAGGGCATTGTGTCATCTAACAGGTGCCCTGAACCCTCAGCAACAACCATGAAACTCTTTAAGCCCTTCGCAAATGCCTCATCTCCTTTATGAATGTAGAAAAGCAGGTCATAGAGGACCCATTTACACTCATATGCTGGAATATCTATGGCATATCTTAATATGTAGAATTCCATAAAATCTGTGATCTCATCGATCACATCGGAGTTCATGGCTATTGTCCCTTCAAGATTAGGGACTCTACAGACTAGGTCATACAAATCCGTACGACCATTGTAGTCTATAGTATCCAAAAGCTCCATGAATAGATCTCGAGGAGATTTCATGGGAGTGGAAGTGCTACAGCCATTGCTTGCGCGCGAGAATTCTATTGGCTTGTCTATGCTTTCTAGCTCTTTGAGAGTGCAAATGTGAGAAATGAGCACATAGAAGCCATTTTTATAGCAGTTTCAAGTTTTTAAATTGACTGGGCCCACTTTTAAAAGTATAGAATAAAGAAGTGGAATTTCAAAAAATGTGTTTCTGATGACAAAATAATGCACAAAAAAAAACATGAGGAACCACATTTCAAAGTAGTGAACATACTTTTTAACATGCCAAAAGTTTTGAAATTATCATTGCAGAGAAGAAGGTATATACAATATCTAACATGAATCGATTTTCCTACTTTTTACAAGGTTCTTGAAAGTGCAAAAACCATGAGATACAATGACTAGGGCCCAAGACATTATCAGGTTGCAAAAGAATTATGACAATGAGAGTTCTGTTCCATCTTTGCTCCAATCTACAGGGACTTTGATTTTGGATTCCATTCTTCTGCCCACCTGTAATCAATTTGCAAGAAAATTCAAGTCATTAAGTAAAATAAACAATAATGAAAAGATTACTTTTAACAAAAGCATGAAACATTTCTCACCTTATGTCCTTGAATTTTGAATTTGGATTGAGTTAGTCCTTCAAACCCCATAATCATCAAGTGTTCTCTTACATTAGCCAAGGTCCAATGATTATTCACTAAAATAGTTTCTATTTCATTGTTGGCAATCTAAGCTTTATTTCAAATGAATGTAAAGATCCCTCTGAACTTTGAAATGGTATCCATTTGCGAAGTTTGCACATCCAACGATGATAGTAGAATCTGATGTATAATGAAGTACGTTGTTTCAAATATCGAAATCCTATACCTGTTCCAACTATTTTACAAAGATATTTATCACCTTTTGCAATTCCTTCCATCAAACCCCAATTTTCACCAAGAAGACTTTCGACTTGCTCATATTTGATATCTTTACACATGAACATGGTGGAAGTCTCTTGGAATGAGAATCCTTGGAATAAATATACAAAACAATGAATGGGAAAAGACTAGTGCAAACCTATAGACCTAGGCACTTTTGTGAATTTCAAAGAGTTATGTATATCCATTACCATCTTTTGTTTCAAAGATGATACGAACCATATATCAGGTTTTGGCCACTCCAAGCTAAGAAGAGAATGTACTTAATCAATTCTCTCTAACTTTCCAAAACCATTCATTGTAGAGGTTACAACATATCTGTGTGTAAAAGAAAACTCTATCATGGTAAAGTTGAGCAGGAGATATATTTGGAAAGACTAGTGCACCAACATCTGCATGCAATGCTTGGAAAGTACCTGTAAGACTATGAAGTGGTTACTCTTCCACCAAAGTAGAAGGAAATATATCTGAAACAAACAAAAACATATCTAAATAGTTCAGAAATATATCTGACACTAGAAAACATAAAATATTGTAGAGTAATACTTACAATTCACAAGATATCTCATACTACTAGAGTTTTCAAGTTTCATAGTTGCCATTGTAAAAACATGTTGTACAATAGCAACCATCCCATTGTCTCTGTGCTTCTTGAAGCCAAGTAACTTTCCCTTCCAATGAAGATCTAAGTTTCCACGACCTCTAACTCGATGAGGCCCAACTCTAGAGGGTTGCATGTACACCCATGCACCTTTGAAGTACTCATGTGATAGCCACTGTCCATCTGTGGCTTTCATATTGTGATATCTTAATTCGAGATAGGAGATGCAGGTAGGTTGGAGTGTAGAAACAGGAGCTTCAATGGTGTGCTATAGAGTGAAAGTAGTGGGAAAAGATGGATTTTTGGGACCTGGCTATGAAAATGTGAGGTTTAGGAGGGAAATAACTCTTTTTTTGAGTATTTTTGAAAAAAAACCATTTTTTTAGCTCGAAACATGCACGGATTTTGAATCTGGGTTCCAAAAGAGTACTTTTGACCCTAAAAAGTAATGGGGGGTCCATTTTCAGGTGTTATGATGAGTTTCTTAACTTTTTAGAAATTGCATTACGAGATTCTTTCCCTCTGGAGGAAGCTCATTAAAAAAGGGAGAAATATGTCCCCTCTCCCCCCTTCAGCCTAGTATTTTATAGGGCATAGACTGTGGCCAGCACCCTCTTCTGATTCGTCGATCACTAATCACTCCTTAATCTAAAAGGCCCATTCAGGGTTCATTTTTTTCCCTAATGCACTTTTATGATCTCCATAGCATGGCTTCAATGCTCCAAACCGTTTCTATAAAAATTATCACTACAAGGAATACGGGCGCATAGTGACAATTAACGCGACACAATTTTGTTGCTATAAAAATGCATAAAGTGTCACAAGAAGCATTTAGCGTGGAACGTCGGTTAAATGACAACAAATACAATGTTTCTATCGATGTGTGGCATGACAGGATATGCGACGATCACATTGAGCATTGTTAAAGTGACGATTAAAAAACAATGTCACATAAGTGACGTTAATTTGTGTCACATAAACGACACTATTAACATCGCTTATGTGATGCTAATTTCACGGGCTTTTATGACAACTTACCATCTCTTACACGATGGGTTTTTGACGAAAAAAATTAAAACGTTGGAGGCTCTTTGATCGGCATCTTCACACATCTGATCGAAGAGCTCTTCAACATTCGCAATTGCAGTGTGCTTACAAGCTGAAACAATGGCTTGCAGAATTGTTGTTTTGTCTAATTTCTATCTTATTGTCTCTCTCTCTATTTCTCTCTTTCTACCTCTCTCACTCACCCCCTCCTCTCATGTCAGGTTCACCAGGTATGTCGTCGGGCTCGTTCAAAAGAGGAAGAAAGAGATAGGATGTATCTTGATTTGGTTCTTCTTCTTAAAGTCGTATGAGAGTGGGATCATGAAGAATTTTATATGTAGGTTTTATATCTTTTTGTTTGATCAATATGCACTCTTGATCATTTATGACTAAGGATAAGTTCATATTGAAACAAAGGGATTTGTTTTCCATCTTGAAATAATCTTCAATATGAAGTCTGCAAAGTGTGTCAGAGAAATGTATGTACTTTTATCATTTTTACAAACATGTATTTAAAAGACCATAATCAATGGCAAGTAAAGCGAAGTGCTTTCTGCGTTGAAGTGAAAAAAACAACATAAGCTCACCGGAAGAGTGCCATTCCATGAATATTCATGCGCAATGGTATAGAATGGCTTTCAAAGTCATTCTTCATGATAGAAGAATATGCATCTTCTAAATTGAATTCCAAGAATATAATTTATCCACTTCAAGGAAAGCATGAAAAAAAAGAACCAGTTTCGAAGGTATATTAGCATTTAATCATAAATGAAACATCCAACGATTCAAACGTTCAAGCTCAGTCACAACTGAGGTCACCACAAAAGATCGAAATCCTTGCTCTAAAGCGATTCTTGAATGCGAAAGGTTTATACCAAGAAATAGAGTTGGAAATTTCTATCAGCAAAGTTTATTGTAAAACGTTCAGTTCTTCTGTGCTAAATATACAGTACTTTAACTAAAAGCAATGGACGCCATCAATACCCAAAACTAAAAGTCTCCCATCGAACAAGAACCGAGGAAAAATTGGAGTGGCAATTCTAGAACAAAACAAACAAAAGGTACCATGACAACCACATATTGTACTTCAAGAGCTGCTCTAACACAAAACTCTGACTCTAGTTTCAGGCTTGAAATGCAGCGTGACATGTTTGTCATCAATGGCCCCAGACATTTGTGACATACTGGTAATCTGCTGAAATTGAGATATTATTTGAGAAAGCTGTTCACTTCTGAGAATAGTAACGAATCACCCATAAAGTTTTTTTGACATCAGAAAGCGCAGACACAATTAGTCAGGTATATTTCCCATGCGCAAAAGCCCCAACATTGTATTTTTCAGCAACCTCCCACACATTGCGTTCATGAGCAAGGTGATTATGGATGCAGAAGCTTATTAATTACTTGCACCTACTACATAAGATGTGTTTGCTTCTCATAGGAAACCAACGTGCAGCAAGCTCAGGAAAAAAAAGAAAGAAAAGCATGATTAAAATATAAATGGAATGGAGTCATTAAAAAGAAACCTGAAGCGTTTATTCATAGTACTTTTCATGAGATTGCCAAGTTTGTCCTTTAGCATTCTCTGATCTGCAGGTAACATTTCTTCAATTGCTTCTTATATTCCTGCTCTTCAATTTGCAAGAACCTTAACCTTCCATCGTGTGGATCTGTTAGCACAGCATAAAGTAAAACACTATACTCTCTCTAGCTCGATTCTGTTAACTGTAAGGACACAGAGTTCTCCCATTTCCAGGACAGCGCCGCATGGTTTCTTCAATTATTTTCCCATTCATATTACAGTGGAAGCTATCTCTCTCCATTGGACAAGAGTTGTGGTTCTGACGACAAGTATGCCTCCTGAAGCACTCGTGATCACAAAGTTCATCTTCTTTGATATTTGAAAGCTTCGAGTGCGCAACCTCATGGACCAAGCTCTATTTTCGATCCAGATTTCCAAGGTTCCTTTGATCCGTTTCCTCCATTTCTGCGAAGGCTCCGCCTTTGCTCATCGTTTTCGATCATTGTCCTCTGGTCCATTGTATCCATAACTGCTCGAAACTCTCTGCCTGTTAGCCCATGCCTCCTTCAAACAACCTATCGGCACCTTTTGAATCCATTCCTATCGTCCAATTGACTTCGCCATGAGCTTCTAATCCGCTATTTCATCTCTCTTTTCTTTGACATTCCGAACGAATTAAGGCTGAGAAATAATCTCTGATCGTGAGCCAGAACTACTGCAGCAGATCATTTGTTTTCCCCATAAAAAAAAAACTTGCACCGCTTGAATGTCCCCTTCTTTCACTCCTCTGCCTGCCAGAAAAAAAACTCAGACCTGAGTCCTCTTCCCTCACGCTTCCACTGCCTTCTTGCCCTCATGTCCTCCTGTACATGGCGTGTCCTCTTCTATTTTGGAATGCCGTCTATGTGTCCTCGCTGCCGTTTGTCTTGACTCCTTTCTTTCTTGAACGGCCACCTAGCAAATATGCTAAAAAAAACGCAGCCACCTACCAAATATGCTAAAAAAAACGCAGCTTTTCTCTTTCTTAGATGTATGCATATTTACACAAATAGATAATTCGACTTCACGTACATATTTCCCATACAAATGTATATACAATACATGCTCACGATAATGCCTCACAATAATGCGTTCATGGAATAGTAAATAAGTACATGAAATACATATAATCACACCTCCACAAACTTATATGTACAAATGTAACCTTGTTGAAGATGTACATACACTCAACACATGCATCATCATGCATTCAAATACATGTAAAGCGTTTCGTTTGTACATATGCACATATGAGATGAGATTGTATATACACTCATTCTCATGATGCATTCACATGGATGCAGAATAGAAATTTGGTAAGCATATGCTCGCATATACATACATATAAATATCATGGCACACACAAAAGGTATATATAAGAGATGCAATCTAGGAAACAACCATCTCCAACAATAATACATTATGAAAGCAATTTGCCAGGAGTTGAAATCACCCTTCTCAATCGATTGTTGCTTTCTTACTTTACCTGCATGATTGACACGCTCATTGAATTCAATTGAGTTATGATTACCTTACATTGAAATTTTTAATTGCATTAAACTGGATTTGCTTGGTTTTGAAATCTCGACCACAACGCCTCGGTATGAGCGTTTTGAATCTAGATCTTCTCCTTTCGGGTTTACGCGCGCCAACAGCAGATCTCTGTTTGTCACCGTCTCTCTCTCTCTGTCTCTCTCTGTCTCTCTCTCTCTCTCTCTCTCTCTCTCTCTCTCTCTCTCCCTCCCTCCCTCCCTCTCTCACTCTCTCTCTCTCTCTCCACCTCTCTCTGCCTCTCTCTCCCTCCCTCTATCTCCCTCCCTCTCTCTCTCTCTCTCTCTCTCTAAACAGACCTCTATCTTTATAGATTTCAAGTTTTGGTAAGTATATCGCACATATTGTAGCACTCTTTTTTCTTTCTTTATGTTTTTGCTTTACTAATATGTTCTCTGTTTGGTTTTGCAAGAGATTTTTGGATCAAATCTTTGGAAATTCGACAAAGAAGAACTTCAAGTGGATTTTGACGACCTTGATTCAAATAATTCTCTCTCTCTCTCTCTCTCTCTCTCTCTCTCTCTCTCTCTCTCTCTCTCTCTCTCTCTCCCTCCCCTTCCCTCTCTCTCTCTCTCTAAGCACACCTCTATTTTTATAGATCTGACACTTTGGTAAGTAGATCGCACATATTGTAGCACTCTTTTTTCTTTCTTTATGTTTTTGCTTTTCTAATATCTTCTCTCTTTAGTTTTGCAAGAGATTTTTGGGATCAAATCTTTGGAAATTTGACAAAGAAGAACTTCAAGTGGATTTTGACAACCTTGATTCAAACAATTACATCAATGTAAGTGAGAGATATATCACTCTTTTTCTTTCTTTATGTTTTTGCTTTTCTAATATCTTCTCTCTTTAGTTTTGTTTTTGATTGAGAGAGAGAGAGAGGGAGAGATATATACATATACATACACACTCACATATGTATAAACACACACATGCATATGCATACACACAAGCATATGAATACAAACATGCATATGCATATATATACACATGCATATGCATACACATACAAATGCATATGCATACAAATATGCATATGCGTACACATGCACATGCATACACATACACACATACACAATGCATATGCATACACACATGCATATGCATACACACATACACAATCCATATGCATACACACATACATAAAACATATGCATACACATACATAAAACATATGCATACACATACATGCAAATGCATACACATACATGCAAATGCATACACATACATGCAAATGCATACACATACATGCAAATGCATACACATACATGCAAATGCATACACATACATGCAAATGCATACACATACATGCATACATGAATGCATATGTATACATGAATGCATATACATATACATGCATGCATACATGCATGCATACATGACTGCATACATGCATGCATACATGAATACATACATGCATGCATATGCATACATACATGCATACATGCATATACATACAAGCATGCATATGCATACATGCATGTATATGCATACATGCA
This sequence comes from Ceratopteris richardii, assembly GCA_020310875.1. Lineage (NCBI taxonomy): Eukaryota > Viridiplantae > Streptophyta > Polypodiopsida > Polypodiales > Pteridaceae > Ceratopteris > Ceratopteris richardii. Next base: position 66,641,855 of record CM035440.1, on the reverse strand, counting down.
TGCATATGCATACATGCATGCATATGCATACATGCATGCATATGCGTACATGAATGCATATGCATACATACATGCATGAATGCATATGTATAAAGCATGAATGCATATGTATACAAGCATGTATACATATGCATACATGAATGCATATCCATATACATGAATCCATATACACATACATGCATGCATACATGAATGCATACATGCATGCATACATGAATACATACATGCATGCATATGCATACATACATGCATACATACAAGCATGCATATGCATACATGAATGCATATGCATACAAGCATGCATATGCATACATACATGCATGAATGCATATAAATATACATGCATGCATACATGCATGCATACATGAATACATACATGCATGCATACATGAATACATACATGCATGCGTATCCATACATACATGCATACATACAAGCATGCATATGCATACATTCATATGCATACATGAATGCATATGCATACATGAATGCATATGCATACAAGCGTGCATATGCATACATGCACACATATGCATACATGAATGCATATGCATACATACATGCATGAATGCATATACATATACATGCAAGCATACATGCATGCATGCATGAATACATACATGCATGCATATGCATACATACATGCATACATACATGCATACATACAAGCATGCATATGCATACATGAATGCATATGCATACATGAATGCATATGCATACAAGCATGCATATGCATACATGAATGCATATGCATACATGAACGCATATGCATACATGAATGCATATGCATACATACATGCATGAATGCATATGTATACAAGCATGAATGCATATGTATACAAGCATGAATGCATATGTATACAAGCATGTATACATATGCATACATGAATGCAAATGCATACATGAATGCAAATGCATACATGAATGCAAATGCATACATGAATGCAAATGCATACATGAATGCAAATGCATACATGAATGCATATGCATACATGAATGCATATGCATACATACATGAATGAATGCATATGTATACAAGCATGAATGCATATGTATACAAGCATGCATATGCATACATGCATGCATATGCACATGCATGCATATGCATACATGCATGCATATGCATACATGCATGCATATGCATATATGAATGCATATGCTTACATGAATGCATATGCATACAAGCATGAATGCATATGTATACAAGCATGAATGCATATGTATACAAGCATGTATGCATATGCATACATGAATGCATATGCATACATGAATGCATATGCATGCAAGCATGAATGCATTTGCATACATAAATGCATATGCATACAAGCATGAATGCATATGTATACAAGCATGTATACATATGCATACATGAATGCATATGCATACATCAATACATATACATACATGCATGCATATGCATACATACATGCATGCATATGCATACATACATGCATACATACAAGCATGCATATGCATACATGAATGCATATGCATACATGAATGCATATGCATACAAGCATGCATATGGCTACATGAATGCATATGCATACAAGCATGAATGCATATGTATACAAGCATGTATACATATGTATACATGAATGTATATGCATACAAGCATGAATGCATATGTATACAAGCATGTATACATATGCATACATGAATGCATATGCATACATGAATGCATATGCATACATGAATGCATATGCATACATGAATGCATATGCATACATGAATGCATATGCATACATGAATGCATATACATACATGCATGCATATACATACATGCATGCATATGCATACATGCATGCATATGCATACATGCATGCATATGCATACATACATGCATGCATATGCATACATACATGCATGCATATGCATACATACATGCATACATACAAGCATGCATATGCATACATACAAGCATGCATATGCATACATGCATGCATATGCATACATGAATGCATATGCATACATGAATTCATGTGCATACGTGCATGCATATGCATACGTGCATGCATATGCATACGTGCATGCATATGCATACGTGCATGCATATACATACGTGCATGCATATGCATACGTGCATGCATATGCATACGTGCATGCATATGCATAAGTGCATGCATATGCATACGTGCATGCATATGCATACGTGCATGCATATGCATACCTGCATGGATATGCATACGTGCATGCATATGCATACGTGCATGCATATGCATACATGAATGCATATGCATACAAGCATGCATATGCATACATGCTTGCATATGCATACATACAAGCACGCATACATACAAGCATCCATATGCATACATGCATGCATATGCATACATGAATGCATATGCATACAGGCATGCATATGCATTCATGTATGCATATGCATACATACAAGCATGCATACATGTATGCATATGCATACATACAAGCATGAATGCCCACGTATACAAGCATGAATGAATATCTATGCAAGCATGTATACATATGCATACATGAATGCATATTCATACATGCATGCATATGCATACATGCATGCATATGCATACATGTATGCATATGCATACATACAAGCATGCATACATGTATGCATATGCATACATACAAGCATGAATGGATATGTATACAAGCATAAATGCATATTTATACAAGCATGTATACATATGCATACATGAATGCATATGCATACATGAATATGCATACAAGCATGATGCATATGTATACAAGCATTTATACATATGTATACATGAATGCATATGCATATAAGAATGCATATGCATATAAGAATGCATATGCATACAATGCATATGCATACACACATGCATATGTATACATGAATGCATATGTATACAAGCATGCATATGCATACAAGCATGAATGCATATGTATGCAACCATGCATACATATATACATATGCATACATGCATGCATACATGCATACATACATGAATGCATATGCATACATGAATGCATATGCATACATGCATGCATATGCATACATGCATGCATATGTATATAACCATGCGTATGCATGCAAGAATGCATATGTATACATGAATGCGTATGTACATAAGCATGCATATGTATACAAGTGTGCATATATATACATTGGATGAGATGAGATCTTCACATTGCATCAGATGGGATCTCCACGTACACCTTGGGGTGCGCATGATGATGACAACTCAAAGATATATTATATCCCTAATGGAGCTCCAGTTATGGATGTGGCCGAAAAGTCAATGTGTCAGCGCATTCGACAACTCTGCTCCATCGAATTTGGTCATTTAGTAATGTTAAAATGGACCGAACAGGATAGGGACTTGAAAAATCATATCACACAATGCATATATGAAGAGTACCGGCCAGCACCTGGGAATCCTATTGTGAGTTCCGAATGGATTCAACAAACAACACGTGAAGTGATGTCGCATCGACGATCGGAAGCTCGCGATGCTTTTAGAGCAGGCTTATGGAAGCCTGTATGGATAAATGTGGAAGAATGGGAATTGATTCAAGATGAGCAGCAACATACTCCTGATCGATATTGTCAATTGAGAGATGCGGCGGCCACACGTTTAGATACGGTTGGAACATCACATTTAGGTAGCGGCAGATACAACAGTATGCGCTACCAATTTCTAAGTATCATGTTAATTATTAAAGTTGTTTGTGTTAAGCACATTATGTATGTTCATTTAACATTTTGCATATTTATTATAGGAGTTGGCAGTGGATCGTCCTCTAACACGAACTGAAGAATCATATGGATATCGTCATGGACTGACTGCACTGTTACAAGGCTTAGAGGGACGCAGTGCAATCGTCTCATGGGAGAATATTCTTGATTAGGTAAGGTTATATCTTGGTTTCGTGTTTTTAGTTGTTGTTTATAAATATCATGTTAATTGGTCTTATTTTATACATATGTTTTGTTGCAGGATTGTAGGTGTACATATTTTGATCAATGCCACAATTTTGTATCACACTCGCATACGGCAATGATGTAACATAATTTTGTATTCGAGTCCTATATGGAAGTGTTTTGTCACATTGCCACAATTTTGTATTACACTCCTATGTGGCAATGATGTACCATAATTTTGTATTTCATTCCTATATGGAAGTGCTTTGTCACATTTTGTATTCGATTCTATATAGAAGTGCTTGCCACACTTTTGTACATTTTTCATTTATGGAATATACAACTTTCTATACATGATTCATTATTCATTTTTGCTCATATAAGTTTATATTTTGGTTGCCATTAGAGTACATAACACATGTAATCAGTTGGGCAGAGTGTATTGTCTTTTGCTAAACAACATCATGTTGTAGCAAAAGACAACACACTCTGTCCAAAAAAATTTGTGCAGATAGGGTTGTCGGTATACGTGTCGGTAGCTCCAGTATGGATGTCGGTATAGGCGTCGGTACACCCAGTGCGGGCATCGCTATAGAGGTCAGTATAAGCGTCGATAATACCGGCGTATATGCCGATGCCTATACCGATGCCTATACCGACGCCCATACCGATGCTTTCTTTCCGACGCCTATACCGACTCTAACACCAACGTCATGAAGAAATCTCGCCCGTCCATTTTCCTCGGTAGCAGTCTCGGTATAACCTCGATATGTTGTAGTGAAATATAGATATATACCTACATGTGAATATATACACTTTAAATACACACAAGCACACATAAATATGATTGAATTATATACTTAAAGTAATAAGACACATGCTTAATAAAAACAATAATAATAATCAATACAACAAAAAATTTCATTACTTAATACCATACACACAATTCAAAACATAACTAAAAAGAACTATATATATATATATATATATATATATATAAATATATATATATATATATATATATATATATATATATATATATATATATATATATATATATATATATATATATATATATATGTGTGTGTGTGTGTGTGTGTGTGTGTGTGTAAATACATATCCAATGTCATAATCAAATATCCTAAGCATCAATCATCATCATCATCATCATCAGCATCATGATCATCCTGATCCTCATCATCACGATCATGCGCATGATCTGATGTATCTGTGTGAGCACCTTGTGATGATCGAGATCCTCCCTCCTTTGTCTGTCTCTCCACTCCTTCCATATCTACCTCTCCATAATACTCTTGTATTACATATGGAAAACATAGATAAGTAAAACAATTAAAACATCCATAAAAATATTACAATTATATAAAATTTAATAATACCCACAAATGCATCTGAATTCTCTCGCATATACTCCCTCAAATGTCGATATCCAAAATGTGTAGCATACTCGATCTCATTTTTCATAGGATATCGACCATAATCCTTTTGCTACATTCAAACAAATAAAAGACATTAGTTACTAGCATTTTAACTAAAATATAAATTAGAATAACAAGTATACTTAATAATGTAGCTACAAAACCATGATGGCCTATTTGGCCTAGGTGTCATGTGTGGCCCAACTAAACTCTCTTCTTTATAGTAGCATGTTTATTTAAAGAAAAAAGAAATACATAAACGAAAGGTAAAAAATTAATAAAATATATGAGAATTATAAATATAAACTATTAATTTATATACCTTCTACTGAGGAAATGACTCCTAATGATTAAGCTATGTACAAAAAAACTGCCACGTCTCAGGTGGTATGTTAGGTCATCTCTTATTTTTTACCACCATACAATATCTCCTGTTATTTTAATCTCAAACTGAAAAAAAAGGAATCACAATACATACACATATATACAAACACATACACATACACATACACATATACATGCAAACATATACACATACATTTATGCATACATAAGGAAGAAGAAGAAGCTTGGAGCACAACACACAATACTCAATGTATTACTAGAGAATGTACAAAGATAAGTAGCCCATTAGGGCAATAGGCGTATATACAAGCCGGGTGAAAAAAACCTCTTAAAGAGGGAAAAAAGTGCCCCGACTGTTGTCAGGATCTTGCTCACGCTCAAACAGAGGTTACGAACGGAGAAAAACACACCCAAGAATAAACACAACAAGAGACAAGAAAGTATGCAGATTGGGTGCAATCTCGCCCCATGCACTCTGCTTCGACACTCCACAGAGTGCATGTATGTATAGGACTTTTGATTACGTCGAAAATAGTGGTTACATGAGGGCGGCTTCGAAAAGCAGGCGTGAAACTAAAAGTTGGTAACTTTTACAGAAAGCCATTGCTTTTAATAACAGAAACTGCGGTCTACAACAACCATTATTCTAACCATTACTTTTCTAACAATAGAACCTTCTACGCAGGTTTATTTACAAGCTAAATAATAATTATTCGGATTATTGATGTCCGCCCTTTCACGCCTTGCACGCTCCTCACGAACCTTCAGCTTCTATATCAAAAAGATCAAAAACATGTTAATACATTAATAATTTAACATTTTAACAATGCCTTGTTCAATAATATACAACATGCCTCTCAGTTGACAAGCAACTAACCGCAGTTGATAAAATAATTCAACACTCTAACAATTATAATGCAGTGTTCAACATATTCCATATTACTGTTACAATCCAACAATACATTGGCCAAAATATTTCATGTTACAATCCAACAATGCATTGGCTATTCGATATTTCAATCCAACAATGCATTGGCTAACATATTCCATGTTACAATTCAACAATGCATTGTTCAACATATTCCATAAGGTATACAATGCATTGGCTAACATATTCCATGTTACAATTCAACAATGCATTGTTCAACATATTCCATAAGGTATAACATGCCCCTCAGTTGAACAAGCAACTGACCTCAGTTGAAAAAAATAATAAACATGGATGGCCAGTCACATGTTTCATCACTGAATAAAGAAAATAGGCATGTGCCATGTAAAAGTACATGCATGGAAATGTTCATGGAGCTGTTTAAGTTATTAAGAGTATCTGTAAGATGCTGACATAGTCTTTCGAATGAATTTGGGCAAGCAAAGCTTGAATATGCTCCTATAAACTAAATTCAATATGTAAATGCATCACAATTGTCAAACATGTAGGGTAAACTTTAAAGGTAGAAATGAATCCTTAAACTCTTCTTGAAAAGCCTTCCAGGTGCGTGGACAATCTGCACTATGACGAAGATCATTCCACCATTGCTGCGCTCTTCCTACCAAATAATTAGTGGCAAACGCGATTTTCTTATTTTCTGAATATAACTCGTCGGAAAAGAAATCGTTGAATAGGGATAGCCATGATAAGACAAAGCGGCCATCTTTTCGTCCATCGAATTGAAGCATAGCATAACGTCCTTGTATGGCTTGTTGAAGTGCTTGAAGTTGTTGGTTCATAATCTCTAACTCTTGCTCGAATGAAACTCCAGGTAAAGGTGAATTACTGTGATCCTCCATGGTGCTCTTGGACCCTTGCTCTCACCCTTGGTGTCTTGAACCTTCTTGTTTGCAACCTTGGTGTCTCGATCCCGTGTTCTCAACCTTGCTTGGTATCTTGAACACTCAATCAAGTGCCACCCAAGGCTTTTTGAAGGAATTCACACTTCCAAGCTAGCTCATTGGAAAGTTCATTCCGAGAGCTTTCCAACGGTATATTACACACCTCAATCCGACCTACGGAGTGAGAGATACACTTGATTCTTTCTTAGGTCCAATCTTGAAATCGACGCGCGCGCCTTCCACAAGTAATAAAGAGAGAGAACTTGAGTACAACTCCAAGAGATGGTGGAGTGGTCAAAGTACTTCCCTTAAAAGTAGGAGGTTGTGGGTTCAAATCCTCCTACCTTAGGGACTCTAAACCTCTCTATTACCACTCAAAAATTAAAATTGCCTCGCGTGTAGCCAACGGCTGCCAACAGTCGCCAAGGGAGCCTTGGGTGCCAATGTTGCCAATGTATTGCCTAAGTTCTTTGCCTTAGTCGATGTCTTAGTCGACACCTTGGAGTAATCCGAAGGTGAAAACGTAGGTGAAAACGTAGGTTCTGGTTCTGAATCAGAATCAGAAACCGAAACCGAAACCGAAGACGCAGATGGAGATGGAGATGGAGATGGAATTCAGAATCACGAACAGAGAACAGAACCCTCTGTATTGACGCGTGCAAAGCTCTGATACCACTGTTGTCAGGATCTTGCTCACGCTCAAACAGAGGTTACGAATGCAGAAAAACACACCCAAGAATAAACGCAACAAGAGACAAGAAAGTACGCAGATTGGGTGCAATCTCCCCCCATGCACTCAGTTTCCACAGTCCACAGAGTGCATGTATTTATAGGACTTTTGATTACGTCGAAAATAGTGGTTACATGAGGGCGGCTTCGAAAAGCAGGCGTGAAACTAAAAGTTGGTAACTTTTACAGAAAGCCATTGCTTTTAATAACAGAAACTGCGGTCTACAACGACCATTATTTTAACCATTACTTTTCTAACAATAGAACCTTCTACCCAGGTTTATTTACAAGCTAAATAATAATTATTCGGATTATTGATGTCCGCCCTCTCACGCCTTGCACGCTCCTCACGAACCTTCAGCTGCTATATCAAAAACATCAAAAACATGTTAATACATTAATAATTTAACATTTTAACAATGCCTTGTTCAATAATATACAACATGCCTCTCAGTTGACAAGCAACTGACCGCAGTTGATAAAATAATTCAACACTCTAACAATTATAATGCAGTGTTCAACATATTCCATATTACTGTTACAATCCAACAATGCATTGGCCAACATATTTCATGTTACAATCCAACAATGCATTGGCTATTCGATATTTCAATCCAACAATGCATTGGCTAACATATTCCATGTTACAATTCAACAATGCATTGTTCAACATATTCCATAAGGTATACAATGCATTGGCTAACATATTCCATGTTACAATTCAACAATGCATTGTTCAACATATTCCATAAGGTATAACACCGACGGTCCTAGAGTGTTCACACACATCACTACCTAAATATATCAACAAATCCCCCCTAGGAGTGATGCAATCAGCAAGTAGCTGGCATTCATGTATAAGGAAGTGCCAAGCTATGTGGAAATCACTCCACAAAAGAAAGTAAGCCCAAAGCTTTGCGGGAAGCTTCAAACTGCTCCCTAGGCAGAGCCTTCGTGAAAAGGTCTGCAATGTTCTCCTACGTGGGCACATATGCCAAGGTGATCTCCCCAATATAGAACCTCTCCCTGACATAATGATAATGTACCTCAATGTGCTTAGTGCGAGCATGGAACACAGGGTTCCTCTCAACTGCCAATGCACTCCGACTGTCACTAAAGATGGTGGTGGCAGAAGACTGACCAACACCCAAATCAGCCATAAGGCATCTGAGCCACGCACACTCAACAGTGGCTGTGAAAGCTTCCCTATACTCAGCCTCACAACTGGAAGTGGCCACAGTAGGCTGCTTCTTGCTCAACCAAGATATACATGAGCTACCAAGCATGAAGCAAAAGCCACTAGTGGACACACGAGTGTCATAGCAACCAGCCCAATCAGAGTCAAAAAAAGCAGGCAAATATGGCCGTAGTGATCCCCCCTTGGGATAGTACAACCCAAGTAGTCTAGTACCACTCAAGTAGCGAAAGATGCGCTTAACTGTCTGCCAATGCTTGACTCTCGAGCAATGCATAAACCTACTCATCTGTGAGAGAGCAAACTCAATATGTGGCCGAGTAATGCATAAGTAAATCAAGCATCCAATAGCCTACTGATAGAGAACAGCATCAAATGCATCTCCAGCATCATGAAGACTCAATTGTAAACCTTTCTCCATAGGAGTGGCAATAGGCCTATAGTCTTCAAGGCCAAAACGCTGCAATAATGTGTCAATATATTTCATTTGACACAACGACATTCCACCATCAACTTGCATAAACTAAATGCCCAAATAGTGATGCAAATGCCCCAAATCAGACATCTCAAATGAGGCATGAAAATCAGCCTTAAAATCAGCAATATGCTTCTCAATAGGACCAGTGAGAAGCATGTCGTCAACATAGACAACAATGATCAGAAGCACATCATTAGCACGCTGAACATATAAGGTGCTTTCAGTTGGACTGTTCTCAAAACCATGTGCAATCAGATAGGCATGTATCTTCTCATACCAAGCATGTGGTGCTTGCTTTAAACCATATAATGCCTTCTTTAACCTGCACACCTCGTTTTCATGCCCTTTCTGCACAAAGCCACGGGGCTGAAAAACATACAACTCTTCATGCAAGTCACCATTCAGAAATGTTTTTTTAATGTCCAACTGATGTACATTCCAACCATGATGGGCTGCAAGTGCACAAATGCTCCGAACAGTAGTCATACGGCATATGGGTGCAAAGGTCTCATCAAAATCAATGCCTCTTTCTTGCGCATAACCCTTTGCAACAAGCCTAGCCTTATACCTGTCAACTGTACCATCAGGTTTACGCTTCAGCTTGTATACCCACTTAGTGCCAATGGCCTTCTTGCCAGGAGGCAAGTCACATAAAGACCAAGTACCATTCTTCATTATTGCATCATATTCAGATTGCATAGCAGCCATCCAATTTCTGAATTTTGTGCTTCATCAAACCAAAGCAGGCTCATTCTCATCACAGAGACTAGATGCAGCCATAGCATAGCAATCTGATGCAAAAGAGGCACGATGAGAGCCTGATCGAGTATGATATGATAGAGGTGCATCTAATTTACTGTCACGCAAAGTCTGCACCAGCCATTTTGGCATAGTTCTTGCCTACTCAATATCAGCTCTCTCATCAATAAGTGCATCATGTACATTTGCATCAGAAATGGAATGATTTGCATCATCACATGAAACCTGCAAAGGCTGAGAAGTTGCCTCATTAGGACCAGCACTAGACTGTTCTCCTATAAAAAGAGGCAACAAAGTATCATACATGTCTTTGGAGCTAACATATGTCTCCTTAGTACATGAAAGCAATGGTTGAATAGCATCTTCCACAAAAACAACATCACGGCTAACCAGAATGCGTTTAGTCTGCTGATGATACAGACGATAGCCTTTACTTTCAGAATTGTACCCAACAAAAGTACATTATACTACTTTATCATCCAATTTTATGTGATGTTGTTCAGGCACTAATGCATATGCCAAACAACCAAAAAAACGCAGATGATCAAAAGATGGCTTGCGATCATGCCAAGCCTCATATGGAGTGATAGACTGCAGCGCTTTAGTGGGACACCTATTCAGTACATATGCTGCACACAGGACAGCCTCAAGCCAGAAACTATTTGGTAAATCCTGACTTTTGACCATACACCTCGTCATCTCCATGAGTGACTTGTTCTTTCGTTTAGCAACTCCATTCTGTTGAGGTGTATAGGGCACTGTACACTCGTGTTTTATCCCACGTTCAGCCAAAAATCATTAAAATCAGAAGACATAGATTCCCCCCCCCCCTCGATCTGAATGGAGGGTGCCCATTTTACATGCTGACAGATTTTTAGCCAAAACGAAAATTGTTTGAAGCACATGAACACTTCGGACTTTTCCTTCAATGGATATACCCATGCATGCCTGGAAAAATCATTCATGAAAGTCACGAAGTAAAGATAATTCCCAAAAGAAGGTGTCTGCATAGGACCACAGACATCACTATGTACAAGATGCAATTATTCTTGAGTAGCCCAAACTGAACCATCTTTTGGAAAGGATGAACGCTGCATTTTGCCCAAAATACTTCCTTCACAAACATGTTTTCTAGGTGCCTCAAGTTTGGGCAAAGAGGACACCATTTCAGATTTCTGCAGGCATAGCAAACGAGCAAAATTCAGATGACCAAAGCGTGCATGCCAAAGCTTTGCATCTGACATAGCCTGAGAATGATTTACTGCACATGCCAAATCATTTACAGATCTTTCATAGTCTATGAGCTTATACAGCCCACGACATAAAATGCCAAAAGCAATAATCACATCGCCATTTGAAAGATCATGAACTCTACACCTGTCATCAACAAATTTTACAACCAAGCCAATCTTGGCTAATGTAGAAACTAATAACAGGTTCTTCTTGGTCCCTGGCACAAATAAAGCATCTGACAAAGTGAAAGAACTACCATCAATAGTAGTCAAAATGATCTTACGAACTCCCATAACAGGATAAGAGGAGTTGTTGGCACATGTAACAGTATTCCCTGTAGGGGCAGGCTCGAGTGAAGAAAAGAAACTGCGCTGCGAGGTAATATGTTTGGTCGCCCCACTGTCAAAGTACCAAACATCTGAGTCTACTGTAGACATGCACTGCTCATGCGAAGATGGGTCAAAACTGCAAACAGTAGTAAACGCTCATTCTTCTTCCTGCACAAGATTAGCAAACTTCGTTTTTGGTGTAGAGGCTTCTGCAACAACCATTCCAGCCTCTTTCTTCATTGCCTCTTTTGCAGCCACTTTTGGACAGTTCTTTATGATATGATCATTCCCTATACAGTACTTACAAAACAATTTCTGCTTTTCTGATTTTTTCTCATCTTTGTCTTGGTTCTTTGAATGTGCAACATTTGCAGATTCTTGCTTGGTAGTAGAAGAGCTCCATTTTCCTTTGCCCTTCTGACTAGCCAGGAAAGCTTGATCTACAACACACATAATGGTCCTATTCTACCACAGAACAGAGACTAACTCCTCAAATGACAAGGCATTTGAATTGCCTTTCATCATTAACCGAAGAGTAGAAGCAAAACTCTGATATGAATCAGGAAGACCATTCAGAATGGTCTGCACAAGTGAGCTAACTAGTATAACCTCATCAGCAGAAATCAATTTCTCCTTCAAGTCTTTGATCTTTGTTAGGAAACTGTCCATAGAATCATCTTCATTCAAGTGCTCACTCTCCAACTATTTTCGGAGGTAAGCAACACCAGCCTCATTCCTAGCTTGGTACAATGTGGTAAGTGTATCCCAAGCATCCTTAGCTGTTCTACAAGAGCAAATATGAGGGATAATGGCACGTTTGACAGAAAAAGCTATCAATGCATGTGCCTGGGCATCTCTTCCATCCAAACAAATCTGCTCTGCAGTAGGTGTAGTAGAAACTGCAGCACGAACAGGAATATGCAGAATACCATCATCTTCGACACCTTCTGCATCAGCTTCAGTACCTCCAGTTGTAACACGTGCAGGTGTGATAGGACATTTTTCGACACCCTGTACAATGTTCCACAGTCCTTTTGCAACCAACGGGTAGTTCGTACCATCCAACTTATCCTCAATAACCAACATACGGAATACATCATTGCTTTCGGCCATGGCCCGTGACTAAAATACCTTGATGCAGAAAATTGATTGTATCCCAAAAAGTTGAACAGAACCGCCTAGACAAATTCCGCTAGACCTGTAGCAGACTTTGAGACGCTTATACTGACGAATAGAAACTGGTATATAGATTTGGCACAAAAAGAAGAAATATCCTGCACAAGCGCTCTGATAGTGCGTTCGGAGCTGGAAATGATCGATTCTGATACTGCAAATGGAGGAGTGTCGACGGCACCCTAGATGAAGTGATGACTTGCTCTGATACCAATTGTTGGAGTGAGACGTCTACGGAAGCACGCGAACAACACAAGGAAGAAGAAGAAGCTTGGAGCACAACACACAATACTGAATGTATTTCTAGAGACTGTACAAAGATAAGTAGCCCATTAGGGCAATAGGCATATATACAAGCCGGGGGAAAAAAACCTCCTAAAGAGGGAAAAAAGTTCCCCGGTGGTCCTAGAGTGTTCACACACATCACTACCTTAATATATCAACAAAGCATAGGAACAAGTTCTAGTGGTTAATTACCACTTTACTTGTTTGTAAAAGTCACCTTTTGACTTTGGAATCTTTGCAAACACCTACCGAGGAAATCTCATTAACTTTATTAACTGTAAAGCATCAATCAAGTAGATGGAATATCTCCTAGGATGTAGGAGCTTGATTAAAGAGAGCCAAAGTTTGAATTCAAATTCAAACTTTGAACTAAATCACTATATAAGCTCAACTCAAAAAGTCACGGGTAGAAGACTCATATCCCGAGCGCATCTTTGTCATATCTGAGTGTGTGTGAGGCCTACACTCTATCCCACCCATATCTACACCATTAGGCAATGATCTTCATGCTAATGGCATTGTATACAAGTGTTCATTAATCCTACCCTCACACGTTTGGCTTCCCCTAGCTGGTAAGAATGTAACATGATTATCCTCTTCTCTTTGGAGATCCTCATTACTCTTTAGGGGATCTCCATTAGTGGTCTCCATCTGAACGCCCACAAACAAGATGAAGAAGCATTACACGGTTAGAAAGAATTCCAAGTGAGTGTCAACATTAGGCAACATGAATATATTTAGCTCGTGATATATGTCATCAACGAGATTGAAAAGGAGAGCCTCCAAAGGCCCAAAAAATTTTGTTTGAAGGATTTCACGAATGGAAGGACCTTTGGTACCAACTTGAAAAAAAATGGATAGGATTTGCGGAGATTGATGAGAGATGAAAAATTCAACTACCGAGATTGGTGCCCCTTTATGAATAGGAATGAGATCTTGGGAGGTCTTAGATTGTTTTCTTCTTATTGAACATGAAGCTCCTAACTAAATGAAAAATGGTAACAAGATCAAACATGCCGTGCCAAGGAATTGAATTCTCTTAAAATATCAACAACAAGTGCTGTTTTCATTGTTATTGAATTGGATGGAATCTCAAATTCTATAATCTTTGGCACCCTCTAGTGGAATCAAGAAGTTGGCCATATTGTGTCAAACTCTACATAGGGAATCTCAACCAACCTAAAAGTAACTAGATTCTATAGAGCTATGCTTGCTACAAAAGATGCAACCAAAGGTAGCAAGATCTTGCCCACCTTCTCTCCTCTTTCCCTAGACATTATTCACTCCAGAGGATGGTCAAAGAGCATCTTATGTTTGCTCACATGATGGACTGGAAACATGGGATGCTAAGGGATGTAGGTTGCTGCTTCTCAGCCCTTCGCAATGCAATCAGATTTTAGGCCTTTGGAGGATGTTGAGGGCACTTCTTTGTAAATTTTGATAAACTACCTAAAAAATGGAATGCTAAGGACTCTATCCACTTTTTGGCTTGAAGAATCAGAAAGACTTAGGGTCTCCCTCTACTTCT
Organism: Ceratopteris richardii; assembly: GCA_020310875.1. Taxonomy (NCBI): domain Eukaryota; kingdom Viridiplantae; phylum Streptophyta; class Polypodiopsida; order Polypodiales; family Pteridaceae; genus Ceratopteris; species Ceratopteris richardii. The sequence goes on along the minus strand of CM035440.1, from coordinate 66,626,673 downwards.
TATCACTTGAAGAAAAAAAGAGTTTTGGTTTTAGAGAACAACAAAATTAAATGTAACGATCCATGGAATCAAGGTGATCAAACCATTAGAAAGCTTCTTAGCTTTTACTAGTAGTTTCATCGTGCAAATGGTGATAATGCCACTAGCCTTCTTTGAACCTCCTTCATTTCTCTGCTACTCTCTCGTTTGTTAACATACTTGTAGTTGGATTAAAAGAAAAGAGAGAAAGTTGTGTCATCTTTCGTTTGATTGCATTCTTTTCCCGTACAAACTTCATTATTGCATTCCATTTGAACACTATAATTTAGACAAAGATATTTCTATGAAGGACGTGCTATTGTATGAGGCTTGAAGCCGAAAAACGACCATCCTATTTAGTTGATACTCAATACAATGCAAGCACATCAGGCTGCAAAAAAGCTCATCCATTAAAGGTAATAAAAACATTGTTTGGATCATTTCAAGTTTCACCGAGATCTCATAGAATTCAAAGATTAACAAGCTTCATAATGTTCCAAATGCAAAAAGGTTTGGAGATTCCTAAATCAAATTTTTGGAAGATGTAAGTTTTCTTAAGACGTCATGACCTACTTACAATCTTCAACTATGTATCTTAATATGGACATTGTGGTTTTGGATGTTCATTTTTCATGATTTCCTTTGTGTCCTTTTGAGAGGATACAAAGTTCTATGGTCTCATTCAAGTCCTCCCTTGACCTTCTAACGAGAAGAAGTAAAAACCTCAAGAGCTTCCCCCTTTCAAGCATCATAGAATCTTTGTTGAAGATAAAAAAAAATCTTAAAAGTAAGTGGCTTCCGCATGGTAAGGATCAAACCATTATAAAACTGCATAGTGTTTATCAATTGTCTCTTGCATTGATGATGAATGAAAATCCAAATTCCTTAACATTTGAGGTCTTAGTCTCTATTTTGTTTCAAAAGGTGAGTCCCGCCAGAATATGTCCATTATGCATGTTCCACGTCAAGCTTTCTTAGCTAATGAAAAGATCAAAGGTAAATGGAGCTCATCTATTAGTAAGCATAAATTTGATAATTCTACACAATCAAAGAAAGAAGACAAAGATGAGAAGAAAATAGAAAAGTTAAAAGAGTTTTGCAAATCTTGTAAACTAAATTATCATGTCATAAAGAGTTCTCCAAAACAAGCTGAAAAAGACGAAAAGGAAAAAGAGGTTTGAATGGTTATTGCAGAGGCCTCCAACCCTACCACAGAGTCTAGTAGTCATGAAGAATGAGGAATGGGCATTTACTATTGTATGTAGCTATGGCCCATCTTCTCATGAGCATTGTATGTCTATAGTAGACTAAGATCTTCGGTACTTTGATAGTGGGGCAACCAAACATATTCCCTTGGAGCATAGCTTCTTCAGTTCATTTGAGCGTAAGCCTACAAGGAATACTATCACATCCACTAAAAAATCTTCTTATCCTATAATTGGATTTGAAAAGATCATTCTAAAGATTGTTGATGATATTCCTCTAACATTGTGAGATGCTTTATTTGTGCCTCGAATGAAATAAAGTTTGTTGTTAGTTTCAACATTTGCCAAGATCAGCATGGCTATCAAATTTATTGATGAGAGATGTATAGTTGTGGGCTATATGAAATCATAGAGTATGAAAAAAATTGTGAATGATTCAATACATGGAGCTCAAGATTCTTAGGCTATCTCAGATGGAAAGATCTGGCATGCATGCTTTGGTCATCTAAATTATCGTAGTTTGCTACACATGTAGAAATTTGAAATGGTTTCCTCTTTGGCCAAACATGAAGCACCTTCTAAACATGTTGTGAAGGCTATATTTTAGGAAAATTATAGCATTCCTCCTTCCCTAAAGATGTTTTAGTTTGAGCTGCTTATAAATTGCAGCTTGTTCATAGTGATGTGAGTGGTCTTATGCAGACATATCCTTTTCTGAGCTACTTTTATGTCATGAATTTTATTGATGTTTTCTGGAGGCCTGGATGGGTGTATCCATTGAAGGAAAAGTACAAAGTCTAATTGGGAACTCTCGGTTCTCATCGAGGGGGGGAATAGATGTCTCCAGATTTTAATGCATTTCTAGCTGTGCGTTGGATAAAAATCAGTGTGCAATGCCATATACACCTCGAACAAATGGATTTCCAAAGATAAAGAACATGTCTCTCTTGGAGATGGTGAGGTTTATGGCCAAAAGTGAAGCTTTAACACATAGCTTCTAGCTTGAGCCTATTATGTGTTCAACATATGTTTTTATTTTCTAAATCTAAGAACAAAATCTAGTGTCCCATACCACCTTATTTTATTTTCCCAATGATGTGTGAGTGATACTTATCTTAAATTAAAAACATCTTTTTATAGACTACCATCTCACTTAAATTCTTTAAAAGGATTTCAATGTTTTATGGCATTACCCCTAAGTTGATGTTCATAGTTTTGATTCCTTCACACAATCATTGTACAATGCGTTGCCTTGCAAAATTGAAAACCTTTGTATGTAAAATCGATTTAGAATTTGGACATGGTGAAGTTTTATAGATCTCCCTTTTGATGTGAATATCATAGAACAATTCATCTTTATTTCTTTACGCTTTTATCTATTGCTGTAAGTACATTGCCCCAATGTACTTTCCCATGTAGTAGATGACTTGATGGATGCTTTTTTATGAGTTATTTTCCTCCTAGACATCAAAAAAAAAATTCTCAAAAGGACTTAGCATTCCACTATCCCATACCACTAGATATTTTCACCAATCCACAAAAATACATCTTGAGTTTGGCTTCTTTACATTTATTTTAAACGTATTCATTATCATTTCTCAAATCCTTGTTGGAATCAATATTTATAGCTAAGATGAAGGTATTATATTCAAATTATACACCTATTGGGTCTTGAAATCAAATTTGAAGGCCAAATAGCTATGGTATATCTAGAACTCTTTATCTCTTAAGCTATGATTTTGGAAAGATATTGATTGCAAAATTAAATCCATCTAAGGACAAAGAGGTAACACTTATGAGTCATGCATGAGCTTTATTGCCAATACTGGATCAGCAAACTTCTAAGTAGTTCCAATCACAAGTTCTTGGATAGACCTTGCCAAGCCTGATCAAGTCTTATTGACATTGTAACAACAATAAAGAATTAGTATATATTTTTAAAGTCTCTCAAAATTGTCTAAAGCTTCCTGGCTTACCTACGGGATTTTGTAACGATCTTTTCCCTTAACTCAAGTCGAAGCATGAGTTAGTGCAATGTTGATTATATTAGACATTGGAACTTAAGTACCCCTACCATTGGTTTGGGACTTCTTGGGAATTACTTGCTATCTAACTAGCTGGAAAATTTCCATTCTCATGACTAGCTAGGTAGAATTTCATTCTTCAAATACTTGAGATTACTCTTAAATAATCAAAGATATGAACAAAGAATTCATCTTGGATTCTTTTTCACCTCTTGAATGATTCTTGAAAGGAATTGTATTCTTTTGAGCAGTACTCTAAAGCCTTATTGCTTGAATTATGTTTACTTCTTTAGTGTGAAACTAAAGAATAAATATGGCCTAGCATATGGTTTCCCATTCCATCATGAAAGTTTGACTTGAACTTTTGTATATGTGATATATATTCCTTTTCGTGAGTTTGAAAAAAAAAAGATCATTGGTGAACCTCTCTATACTATTTGAGTAATTTAAACATCTTTCCATGACCTAGTGTGGTTGCAAACTTCATAGTACATAGATATTTTAATAATTGAACCAATGTACAATAATTTTACTATGAACACATCATTCTCTTCATTACTACTGAAGACAGCTGTTGCTTTTCTCCCCATACTAAGTAGAACTTGGGCATGCTATAGTTATCTTTGTTGTGTACAACCACCTTTAGGTATAGGAATCGCATATCGTCTAAATGTTAGCCTTATCATCAAATAGGTGTAATAGTTTTTTCCTTTCTTTTATAAAAAATACTTGCAAAAAATTGAAGCTTCCCGCATGTGATAGAGTCTATCTTTCAAATTCTTTTCAAAAGAAAATCATGATGTACTTGTCCTAACTTATTTATGAGTTTATGTCTTGTTTTGGGAAAAATTAATGGTTCAGTGGAGATCTATTTCTTGGAACTTCGTGTATTCCCAAAAGAGAAGTTCTCCTTGAATATGATAAGAAAATGATTTGAATCATGAAAGAGAAGACTAGACTACTTCATTTAAGCCCTCACCCTTAGGAACTATCTCATGTCCTAGAGATTACTTGTCTAGGTCTCATCTTGAAATTACAAGTCTCTTAGATGAAAGCACAATGTAACTCTAACACTTCTAAGAGGAAGAGATGTTTCAAAAATTCCATGGTTTTCTTAGCATTTGCATCCTTACTATGGATACGACTATGAAACTATAAAACATAAAATCCATCTATTGAAATTTGAAAGTTCAATTTATATTAAGTTCCATCACTCTCCATTGATTCTATCACTTCTTGGGATGGAATCAAGTGAGAGCATTCACTTAGAAAGAGCTCATAGAACTTTAAAAGGTATCTAAATTTATCATCCTACTTTGATACAAGATAGATATACAAGAAAATGTAAAATACCTTTTCTTTATGACTCTAATTATCACATGGAGTTGGAGTTATCATGAATCTTATAAGTTTGCAAGTAGCGTATGCTTTCTTGCCGACTAAGATGGCAAGAAAACTAAATGCTTGACTTCATTATTTTGCTTTTCTTTTTACTAAGCAAGAGATATCATATACTTAACGTAAGTCTTCATTAAGTATGTTATACCTAAGTATCATGTTGGGGATGAATCATTTAGTTACTTGAATTACAAGGTTCTACCTAGAAAACTTTGAAACTAACTAGTTTTCTACCTTTTCAAATGTCGAACTTGAGCTTTAAAACATAATTTAACTTCTATGAAAGTACATTCTTTTATCTACTTTGCAAAAAAATATACCATTCTACATGCAAATGCTAGTGGTTGCATGCAAATGCATATGTGTGCATGCATGTGTTTTCATGTGCTTGTTTATGCTCTAAACCAACTCAAGTGGTTTTCGCACTTGCAATGGACCCACTTCATGCATATATGCACAAACATACCAAAATTTCTTCCTTGAAAAGATATGAATATACTAGTGTACAACCTTGAGTGCATAAACAATCTTTTCTAATAATAAGGAAGATTTTGTAGTGAAATAAAAGCATTCTTTTGGAAGGATAAATCCACAAATAGTCATTAAGTTCCAAGCGTGAGCTTTTGGATGCATGCCATTGTGCTTTCCAATACATGTACGCTTTCACGTTTTTCTTTCATTAATTTCCTAAATATTGCATAAACATTGTAAAAGATGAAGACGTATGCCATGCTTCAATGATAATTAAATGGAATCTACATGAAAATAGAGAACAAAGAAAGTATTGAAATCCAAACATCAACTTGGAAACTACGTTTATTACTATCCTTTATTGCTATCTTCCAACCACATATGACATTTTTACTACTATCTTTTTTATTACATTTTTATCACCACATGTTTATTATAAAACATTTTTATTAATATCTTGCAACCACATATGACACCATTCTATCATTTCTTTCCACTTCATCCAATCTTGTGCTTCTTATGAAAATTATTATGTTTTGATTCAATTTGGAACTCATTCTCTTAGCTATTATCTACTGCTTAACAAAGGCATTATTTCCTAAGAAAGAAGACTATATATTAATAATATCTAGTAAAAACCGTCCATCTATTATTAATAGAGAACTAATCCATAGCGAGAATGGCAACAATAAAAAAAAAAGCTTGTTAGCTATACGCATATTTACTAATAAAACTATAATCATCAAATTCTCATACCAACTTTCTTCAATATGCAAGACTAGATAAGTTGTCGTTAAACGACTATGAGATCTCTATGCACAATTCAATCTAGCTAAAACCCTCTCTTGCATGTACGCTTGAAATATAACTTAACAATCTAGTTCCTCCTATTTTAAAACTTTATTGATATCAATCTACTTTCTTTAATAGTTACACATGAATATAATCATGAAATTCCTTGTCAATTTCAACACTAAATAGTCATGCCCTCAAATCTGTTCCGTTTTCAGAATCAGCATACTACCCTTTGGTGCTCCAAACTAGCACACGAGTGCTACATGGATCGTAGCCCATGGGTATGTACTATGGATAGACGACACATATAGGCACACATACGTTCAATTTGATCAGGATAAGCCTTTTACAAAGGAACGTCGCTGGATCCATGCAATCACGTGTTGTATTTAATACACCGTTGTATGTACGATGCTTAGGAAAACCGGAAATTTGTATCATTGGAATCATGATATGTTAATCGTGAGAGGAGATCATGATAATGAGAGGTTAGCCAAATATGGGGACCTCTGGAAGAGATGATACTAAAGCATAAAAATTTCAATAAATGAGGATATATATACTTTGGGTTCATTTCATGACTCAAGTGGTAATATATGGGCTTCTCAACTTTGGTATCATAAATATGCTCCAAAGATCAAACAATGGAACATGCTGTATAAAAATTAACAGCTTAATATAGATCATGAAGGAGTAAGTAGTTGACGAAAACCGTTTTATGATAAGAATGAGACACAATTTATAAGAGTCAGACCCTTTTTTTGGGGTTTTTAGAATATAGATTGATGTAACATGCTTTTTTGGTAGAGAAGGCGTATTTAAATTCTCTTGTAAAATTTATCAATTTCTTTGCAAACTAAGCTTCTTTTCAACAACGATTTGAGCCAAAATGATTCCATATGATAATTGCAATATTTAATATAAATGCTAAACTAAAGTAAGATTAATTTTGTGCGCAAATGTAAAACTATTATGAAGGTTACGTACATTAAAGAGTACAAATCTTATTGTGTATAGAATATTGAGGAAACAAAGATTTTTTAAGCCATAATGTGGTCTCTTATGAGAGAAATATATGCATTAGAGAGGAAAGATGATAGCAAACCTTCAACATTATTTGGAAAATAACTCACAACACGCACATCATGCTTTGTTTCCAAGTAAAAGACATAAGAAATTGGATATTGACACTCTTCTGCGAAAAACCTGGACTAATAAAAGAATATCAGCAACTAACATAGTGGGCTTGTTTTAGTTCTCTGAGAATAAAGTCATTTGATTTAAAATAAGTATGAGAAGCAAATATAAGTCTCCTTTGAGATCTATGAAACTCTTTTGGATGTCCTCAATTGTATGCAACAATGTAGATATAGCTTGAACGTGTCGACTATACGTACGGTTGGGATTTTTTGGATTGAACGAAGGAGTGGGAGGTCAATAGTATCAAATGAGCATCACCGGAAAAAAAAGGCATCTGAAAGAATAGCTTGTGAAAGTCAAAGTGGACGTGAGGGATCTCCTACTCACGTGGCTTGGAGGTTAGTATTAAAACTGTAATATTCCTTTTGTTAAACACAATAGAGTTCTCATTAGAAGGAGTTTTGGTTGTTAAACTTCATCTCAATAATGATCTGCGATGCGTAGTAAACCTTGAAGGAAAGAAATCCACAATTTTGTGAACCTTCATTACTATTTCTTTTCAGGAGTTTTGTAAGGAACTGTTTATGAATGTGAAGGGTTAAGCGGTTAGTTTTCATGTTATCCACGAAAACTACAACTAGACAATCTCAAATTTACGAGAGTTTTTCATGCAATGGAAAAGATTTGGTTTTTTTTTTTAGCTAGATTTGAAAACGCTTTATGTGTTAAGGGGATGCAATCAATAGCATTTAGAAGTTTCAACATGAAAGGAAACTATTTAAAGTTACACTACAACATATGAGGGGCGTATCGATGCTGCATATACCGACAGTCATAGTCGGCATCGGTATAGCCCTCGGAAAATCTGACTAAGAGATACCGACAGTCAAGTGACCGTCAGTATGACCGTTTTAAACGGATCGTCGGTGTGGCCCGCAGCCGCCGGTATAAGCATCCGTATAAGCGTCGGTATAACCGTCGGTATGAGCGTCGGTAATTTACTGGCATCTACGGACGCGTATACCGACGTCCATACCGTCGCCTATACCGGCGGTGAATTTTTAAACATACCGCGAACACGAGAGCAAAAATTCACATTTCTACGCGTGTTTGAGTACTGTCGGTCTACTGTCGAACTTGCGCGCGCGAACCTGCTAGGGTTTCTAATTTCTCTTTTCGTTGATTTTGCAGAAGTTCGTTGGCGTTGATTGTTTGGAATTAGACGAGAGACGACCTACATTACGCTTTGACGACAACGATTCAAAGAGAGACATACTTGTAAGTGATTCTTTTATTCGCTATTGATAGAGAGAGAAGGAGAGAGAGAGAGAGAGAGAAAGAGAGAGAGAAGAGAAAGGAAGATACACATTAATTTACACATGCATACATACACACATACATGTACACACATGCATGCTTACATACACACACCTATACACACATGCATGCTTACATACACACACACATATACACATATGCATGCATACACACACATAAATTTACACACATGCATACATACACACACATGCATACACACATACATACACACACATATATACACATATGCATACATACACATACACACACACACACATATACACACATACATACACACACGCATATATACACACACATACACACATGCATGCATACATACACACACATATACCGGCATGCATGCATACACACATATATACACGCATGCATACATACACACATATACACACATGCATGTATACATACACACACATGTATACACATGCATACACATACACACATATACACATACATGCATGCATACATACACACACGTACACACACATGCACACACATGCATGCCTACATACACACACATACACATACACACACATGTATACACATGTATACATACACACACACACATGTACACATGCATACATACACACACATATATACACACATGCATACATACACACATATAATCCTATTTTTATTTTGAAGTTTTTGTTTTACATCAAATATATAAAAATAGGATTAGGGTTTTAGGGTTAAATATTTAAGATTAGGGTTTTAGGGTTTTAAATAGGATTAGGGTTTTAGGGTTAAATATTTAAGATTAGGGATTAAGGGTTTTAGGTCTAGATATTTAAGATTAGGGTTTTAGGGTTTAGTATTTCAGATTTAAGTCTAAGTCTTTCTAATTAGGGTTTTAGGATTAACGTAGATAACATATATACACAAACACACATATACATATAATACATACATACATGTAGATACACATGCATACAAAAATATACATATTTTAGATTTAAATCTTTAAGATTAGGGTTTTAGGGTTATAACACCTACATAACATATATGCACACATACACATACACATATAATACATATATACATGTATATACACATGTATACAGAAATATACATATTTTAGGTCTAAATATTTAAGATTAGGGTTTTAGGGTTTAGTATTTCATATTTAAATCTAAGTCTTTCTGATTAGGGTTTTAGGATTTTAATACGTAGATAACATATAAACACAAACACACATATACATATAATACATACATACATACACATGCACATGTAATACATATATACATGTATATACACATGTATACAAAAATATACATATTTTAGGTCTACATATTTAAGATTAGGGTTTTAGGGTTTAGTATTTCATATTTAAGTCTAAGTCTTTCTGATTAGAGTTTTAGGATTTTAATACGTAGATTACATATATACACAAACACACATATACATATAATACATACATACATGTAGATACACATGCATACAAAAATATACATATTTTAGATTTAAATCCTTAATATTAGGGTTTTAGGTTTATAACACCTACATAAGATATATGCACACATACACATGCACATGTAATACATATATACATGTATATACACATGTATACAGAAATATACATATTTTAGGTCTACATATTTAAGATTAGGGTTCTAGGGTTTAGTATTTGAGATCTAGAATCTTAAGATTAGGGTTTTAATTAAATATATATAATTAAATATATAAAAATAGGTTTACGTAAGGAAAAAAATATGAATATATAAATAAATATATATATAAAATAAGATAATTATATACATAAATAAATATAAAAAGAACTAGTGTTTTAAATAATTTGATTAAATATTTATAATTAAATATATAAAATTAAATATATAAAAATAGGATTACGTAAGGAAAAAAATCTGAATATACGAATAAATATATATATAAAATAAGATAATTATATACATAAATAAATATAAAAAGAACTAGTGTTTTAAATAATTTAATTAAATATATATAATTAAGTATATAAAATTAAATATATAAAAATAGGATTACGTAAGGAAAATAAATCTGAATATATGAATAAATATATATATAAAATAAGATAATTATATACATAAATAAATATAAAAAGAACTAGTGTTTTAAATAATTTAATTAAATATATATAATTAAATATATAAAATTAAATATATAAAAATAGGATTACGTAAGGAAAAAAATTTGAATATATGAATAAATATATATATAAAATAAGATAATTATATACATAAATAAATATAAAAAGAACTAGTGTTTTAAATAATTTAATTAAATATTTATAATTAAATATATAAAATTAAATGTATAAAAATAGGATTACGTAAGAAAAAAAATCTGAAGATATAAATAAATATATATATAGAATAAGATAATTATATACATAAATAAATATAAAAAGAACTAGTGTTTTAAATTATTTAATTAAATATATATAATTAAATATAATTAAGTAAAGAAAAAATCTGAATATATAAATAAATATATAAATACACAAACACACATACCTATATACCTATCTATATTCACATATATATACACATGCATACATATATATACACATATATATACACATGCATACATATATATACACCGTGAGCAAGTTGTTTTTATACCAGATTCAAAAGACCCAGAGTGGCTATTTGTTTTACAAGTTGCTCCACGTAGTAGACAAATTTTTGAAAATGCAGATTTTTAGAAGAAAGTCCATCTCTAGTGGACTCAGAGATTCATTCGATAGTTGAGGAGGAAGAGATCATTGTTCGAGAAGAAGAGGTCATTGAAGAAGAGGTCATTGTTCGAGAAGACGAAGCAATAGACAATGATCAGGAGGAAACTAGCATAGCAAGCGATTTAGAAGCCATAAATTTAGAGATAGATATTCTCGGTGCATCGGATCTTCAAGAGGATGCTAGAATAGAGGACTTTTGAATAAAAGACTTGTACGTACTAATTTTTGGTTTTTTTCTTGTTTATTCCCTATATTATTTTTCCTATCGCATGCTAATTATTTGAGTTCTTTTCTTACAGAGCACGATGGGAGACAGTCCTCCAGTCACTCCACAGTCCATGAGAGAGGAGCAGTTTTTGGAGTTCATCTCTCAGCTTCCTCCTGCGTATATGGCCGCTGCATCACACTATTCGATTGCTCGTGGTAGCACTCCTCTCGGCCTCACTCCTGGCAGCCTTACTCCTGCCGGCCTCACTCCCGCTGGCCTCACTCCCGCTGGTGTCACTCCCGTCGGTGTCACTCCTGCCGGTGTCACTCCTGAGGGTGGTGCTACTCCCGTAGGAGGTATGTCTCCTAGCTTTGTGACTCCACCACGACCATCTTTGCAGCCATCTCCTACTGGGTCTACTAGTAGACATGTGCGTTCGACACCTCAGCGCGATACAGGGTCTGGCCCGTCTCCTAGATCGAGGTCACGCTTTGGAGCAGGAGGTTCTAGGAGTGGATGTACAGGTAGGTCTGGAGGCGGAGGAGGCGGTTGTTGTGGAGGCAGTGCGATGGACGTTGTGTCGCCCGCTTCTACTCCTAGGATGAGTAGCTCAGATGTAGGTACGCCATGCAGTACACCACGCAATACACCACACAGTACACCTTGGGGTGCTCATGACCATGATGACTTTGCTCCATCCAATTTGGACACTCCATCATGCGGAAATGGAGTGAACAGGATAAAGATCGGAAGAAATATATCACACAGACGATTTACCAAGAGTTCCGACCAGCCGATGGACAGTCGATTGTCAGTTCAGAGTGGATTCTGCATACCGCACGTGAGGTCATGTCGCATCGACGATCTGAGGCTCGTGATGCATTCAGAGAAGGCTTACCAAAGCCTGTGTGGTTAGATGCTGAGGAGTGGGACATGATTCGTGATGAGCAGCAGCAGACTCCTGATCGATATCACCAGCAGCAAAATGCTGCAGCCACACGTCTAGACACGATTGGACCGTCACATTTGGGCAGCGGCAGATATGATACGATGCGTCATGAGTTTGTAAGTACCATTTCATTTATTGAATTTATTTGTGTTAAATTTCTCATATATATTTCTCTAATCTTTTTATATTTGTTTCAGGAGCTGGCAATGGGTCGTCCTCCAACACGATCGGAGGAGTCTTATGGATATAGTCATGGGTTGACTGCACTATTGCAGGACTTGGAGGGACGCGGTGCGGTAGTTTCATGGGAGCGTTTGTGATGAGGTAATTAATTTATAAACTTGGTTTTTACTTGTTTGTAACTTTCATGTGAATTTATCTCATTCCATTAGTGTTCTTTGTTGTAGGACTGTTGATATGGAACGTTCTTTGCATGTGTATGGCAGTGGAAGACCAATATTTTGTATTTGATTTTCATATAGCAATACATTGCTTTGCCACATTTTGTAAAAGCGTCATATATGACAGTGGTTTGCCACACTCTTGTACATGCTTCATTATTGAAATATATAACTTCTTTTGTACATGGTTCATTGTTCATTTTGATTATCGATCTCTTTTGTGTACAATAATAATCTGTTTCATGAAATCATATTTTGGTTGTCATTAGAGTATACATCACATGTACTCGGTTTTTTTTGGGCAGAGTGTATTGTCTTTTGTTCAGCAACATCATGGTAATGTTGCTGTAGCAAAAGACAAAACATTCTGCCAAAAAAAAAAATTGCAGGTATGGTCGTCGGTATAAGCGACGGTACTCCTAGTAGTGTCATCGGAATAACCGTCGGTACACCCAGGACGCGATGCAGCAGAACGGATTACCAACGCATATATCGACGTTTATACCGACACATATACCGACGCTTTTATTGACGCTTATACTGACGCTTACACCGACGCGTATACCGACTCTTTGGTACCGACGCGGAAACCGACCTTTACAGTGGTGTCGCAGCAAATAAAACCGTGTTCATTTTCCTCGGTAAAAACCTCGGTATACCATCGATCTGTTGTAGTGTTACTACTTTGTGTATTTTCTCTATATGATTAATAAATGGGTGGTCGAAAAAAGTAGGAAGGTGTGCATGACAATGTTATGATGTGGCCGCTAAGTGGATTGCAATCAAATTGAGTTTTTCCTGAAGAACTCTGTTCTCAAGAGTCTCGATCTGGACTATAGAAGAGTTTGATAAAGATAACTGAAAAGACTATTCTAATCCATAATTGTGTTTCTAATCATTAACTTCTCAGATGTCTACTGGAGAGTCACACAGAGATCTGCAAGTGTCACACAGAGATCTGCAAGTGTTTGACATGCAATTAGTAGTACAAATTTTGGTATTCAGGTTTATATGTAATAAAAAGTACAAGAAAAGATATTCCATGGTCATGTGGAGAGCTTTTAACATATTCCGTATCCTAATTGCAATTCAGAGGTGTTATAAGGTATAACGAATAGATCGTATTAGACGTGTCATAGGATCATCCTAGTGCAACATGTATGCCCTACCAATGACTCTCACCTTCCATCATGGTACATGAGGAATACAGGTGGACAAATACCCAAGTGCTCCAATATTTCTTAGAGAATACATGTAGGTGCGGTTTAACAATTGAAATGGAAATTTGCAAGGAGAGGATTCGGAAACATAAGGACAGAATGACTTACCAATGGGAACAACGATCAGGAGGACCAAGGAGACAAGAACGCTCTAGATCCACTAGAGCAAGGAGAATCCATAAGCATTTTCTCGTCCTATTTTGTTGCTTTATGGGTGACCACATGCTTTTAACCTTATTGCAACTATGAGAGGGCGCATACTTTACTAGAGATAGCACCAAATTCAAGGGAAAATGTCAAATTTAATATTTTGAATTTTCTATTTCAGCCAGGAAACATGACACAACCACCACCTTGACCCCCACCGCAACCACCGATGGACCCCCGTGTTGAGATAGCCACATTTCGTGGTAAAATATCGAACAATCCTAAAAGCTATATAGGGCAGTTTGAGACATCGGCCAACAAGTGAGTTTCATTATATATTTAGTTATCAAATTAAAAAAGAAAAACACTTTGCAGTCACCGTATATAGGAAGACCATGGAGTGACTCATGTAGTATGGCGTAGCCACTTTTAAGATCATGAAAGCCTCAAGAATAATTTTTTGCACGTTTTACGGTGAAGAAAAAACCCAATGATGTATTTTAAAAAAATGACGAAAATGAAACCTAAAAAAAAAATAAAAAAAAAAAAAAAAAAAAAAAAACTTGCCGTAAAAGATTATGCACAACAGTTTTCTACTTTACTATATGTCCTAAAATTGCCAAAATGTTTGCAACCCTAATCTTCCGATTTCGTCAAATATTACTCAAGTATGGTCCAAAACTTTGGCACATCACTGTATATTAATCTTGGAGAGCTTTCTAATGATATATGCCATAACAATAAGTCATCTAAAATAAGAAAAAAAACAATAATAATTCAAACCACAATTTATGCTTTTCATATCATTTTCATTAAAATAAGATCAAGGGGTCAGATTTAAAGTTAGAAATACCTCTAGATCAATGTGGTTCTCATCGCGTCAATAGTAAAAGCACCTCGAAAAGTCAAAACATAACTACGGAAAGCACAGAAACGATTTTTAGAACTGTTTTGGCACAAAACATAGGAATACCTTTTGAAGATTGTTGGATTAGCTTTCTGATGGGATGCCAAGGCTATATGAACAAAGAGCTATTGATCAATTTAAATTATGAATCTACAAAATATAGGGTTTTGAGCTAGGAGGACTCTTGAAGAAGATAGTGCAGGTTTGCAGACGTCTTTCCAGACTATCGTTGATATCTATCATACTTTCAAGTGTGTTTGCTGATTTTGTTAGTACAATCTTCTTAATTTAGGGTTTCCTAAAGTGTTTAAGTTTTTTTTTCCAAAAAGGAAGTTCGACCTTGACCTATTTGCCCGGACTTTAATTAAAAAAGGAACAAAATGTTACAAGTGAATGGAACTAGTGCCCTTGGAATCCCCCAAATCCCACAACGCAGGGGTAGAACTTGTGGATCTAGAGCTGACAGAACTTGTGGATCTTGAGCTGAAGTGTTTGTAACACGTTGAAGTGTTTATGTTGTACATGTTCTTTATGTAGGACTTCAATGCTAGAAGGTTCTAAAGCTACACATTATCATTACAAAAGACCTAATTTTAAATTTGGGTTCACAATAATAATGTTTTTAATAGGTCACACACTTTATATTGCACATATCCCCTCACATAATACCTCTTAGAACTCTTTCTCTACATTTTGTACCTATAAACCTTTTAATATAGCTTACATTGTATTTTATCAAAAGTTCACATATTCGACGTGAGTTCATGGACCATTTTAATTAATGAATCCCCTTGGGCACTTTTGGACATCATTACCCTCAGATACCATCAAGCACTCTACACCCCAACCAATTCACACTACCCTCTATCTCCAATCCATCCCTTCCCTCTAGAATCCTCCCCATCCTCTACGAATTCACCATTTTACCCCCCTTTCAAACCAAATTCGCCTTCCCCTTCTTCAACAAACTTGCCTTCCCCACCTTCAACCCATCTCCCCCCCCCCCCCCCCCCCCCCCCCCGTCTTTCAAACTATTTTGTTCCCTCTTATTCTTCCTTCAAAGCCACTCTTTCTCCAAAAATCATCCCCTCCACCCTACATAGTTCTCCCCATCATCTAGAATTCACCCTCTCAACCCTCTGCCTTCAAGAGAAGAAGTTTTCCAAACTAAGCAACCTCTTCTCTTAGTGTATGTTCCAAGTTTTCAATTTATATCTATGATTAGAAAACTTGTTTTCATGTTGCAAGAAGGCTTCATAGTAGGCTTTCAACAAACCACATTTGATAGGCTAAACGATGAATAGACCCCTAGAAGGGTAGTTCACATGCCTACAATAGGCTAGAATGGGATTTTGTTTTCCAATGTCTTAAAGACCTCGGTTGTAGTCAAAACTTCATTAAGATGATCGTTACTTTGCCGGGGAATGCTTCGATGCAAATAAATATCAACAACCACTTATTAAATGCTATCAAATTAAAACGTTCTAGTAGACAAGGATGGCCATTGGCCCCTCTCCTCTTTGCTATTTCCACAAAAGGCCTCAATCCTCTTGTACAATATCACGTGAAAATGGGCCATATTAAAGGTTTCTCTCTCTACCTCTCAACCATGGTTAGATGATCATGAGACTTTTCACAGATGATATGAATGCATTTGTGCATAATGATCTGACCAGCATTGAAACCTTTTGGGTGCCTTGAAAAATTTTGTGAGGCATCTCGATAAAAAATCAACCACTCCAAAACCATTTTCTAGGCCATCTTTAGTCCCCCACCCTAACTGCTTGTTGACCATGGTTGCCAAATTATCCCGAGGGGTCAGATCTTCCACCTACTTGGTATCCCAATGGTCTTTGGGGTCTCAATGGGGTAGCGATGGAACTGGGTACTTTTCCAAACTAGACAACAAGTTAGTGTATTGAAAGGGCATGCAAATCAACCTCGCAAGTTGTGCCATGGGAATTAATAACTTCCTTATCTCCTCCACCATTTACTTTCTCTCTTGTTGAAGACTAAAAGATCAAGGGCTTAGCAAACTGGAAAGAATCTGTAGAAACTTTCTTTAGACGGGGGACCATAACAAAAGAGGGGTTCCCAAAAAAATGGTCTACGTGCATCAGCCAAAAGGATTGTGGGGGTCTAGGCATTATGGATATTAAAGGCATGGCTGATTAGTTGACAGCAAAATGGATCATCAAGGCTTGGTGGAAATCTGAGACCTCCTCGGCCAAGCTCATCTTCAGGAACAAGAACATGATTATGTTGGTGGGCCTCCCTAGTCTGAAGGACTTGGACCTCCTTACACTTGAATTCTCCCAAATTTCACCTTCCCCGAAAGGCTCGAATCTTGTGCACTCCTTGTGGAAGAGTTGGAAAAAGTTCAAATAATTTGTCAAAGTGAGAGAAAATTGGAAATGGGCGGCTAATATTAGACAAGATGACAATGGTTTTTTATCTTGGGCATCAGGGGTGCGGCTTCCTGGAACCTCCAAAATGCTAAGAGGCTCTACAACAAGGGTTTCAAACAATGCAAACATCTTTCGAAACAAGAAACTCACTAGTGGATCAGATTTGAGGACATAGTCCTTGAAAGAAGAGTAAACTATGATGAACGGACCCTCCTTTAAAGTAGATGCATTGCTTGGGAATGGTCAAAAACCTGACTCCTCTTAGGGCGATATCCATCGTGCCATTAGGGTATCATGTGCAACAATGGCCATTGCCTGTCCAAAATTCCTAGAATCAAGGTGAACATAGACTATCAGATCATGCTTAGCAAGCATTGGTGCCTGACTTGGAGAAAGCTACATTGAGATTTGAAGTTCATGTCGATCTGGCATCCGGTCATTGAGATCAAAAAATTAGTTCTCATGTGTCAAATTCTCCATTGTGGTATCTCGACCAACCTAAAGGCTAACAAAATTTGTGGGCCTCCAGTGGGTGCAAGTGGTGCCACTACAACTTTGAGGATTTGGGTCACATCTTCTTCACTTGCCGAAAATCAATCATGCTCTAGCGGACCCTCGCAAATATTTGGAGACTACAAACACAAATCACCCGGAAGCAAGCATTGCTTAGTGAAGCCATTTTTATCTGAGCGACACTCTAGAAAGATATAAGTGGGGAACCCTCTAGAAGATTTGGAGGGAGCGGTGTGCCAACAATTTTGGTTAGCTTTCTAAAGAGTGGTCCATCCACAACTCTCTATTTCTCCTAGGCAAAAGAATCTCCAACTGTAAGAGGTCCCCACCTTTTAGGAATCATAAAGTGTGTCTCATCGAGGAAAAGAAGCTTAAACCCAAGTGGGCCCTGCATGAGGGGAACGGGAGGGTTTTTCACCTCCTTTGTAACACTCTCTAGACCCACAAGTTCTACCCCTGCTTTGTGGGATTCGGGGGTTCACAAGGGCACTAGTCCTATTCACTTGAATCTAGCTCTATCCTTTTTTTTTTTAATTAAAGTGGGGGAGAGTAGGTCAAGGCGGAACTTCCTTTTGAAGAAAAAAAAGAGAAGAAGTTTGGGACTAGGAAAAGTGTTAATATGGTAGCACTAAATTTGGTTTTTCAAGTATCTCACTACTTAATAATATTGCTCAACAACAATTTAACAATATAATCCGACTATGTGCGAACTTGCACCGAAATACTTCTAATTGCTCTCTCTCTCTCTCTCTCTCGGTGAACTACGCCAAAGAAATTACACCAAAATCTCTCACTTAACAAGAAAGTTGCACGTCTTCAAAGAAGACTGCTTGTGCATTTAAACTTTAATCTTTAATATTTTGATTGTTACTCACTATTAAATTAGGACTAACTAACTAGATCACTTTTGAACTTTTTATCGTCTTCACATCATATATGAAATCATCTCTGATATCAACATTTTTTTCCTCAACATCATTTTGAGAGCATTAAACGTATGTGCAAACTAAGCTTCACGTATGAAAATTAATTCTCTCAGTGCAAAACTTGGACTTCTACAAGTTCTCAAAACTTGAATTATTCAGAACTTGGATTTCCACCAAGTTTCGTGAAATGGACTTTTGTAAAGTGCTTGAACTTAGAAATTTTCTCAATGAAAATGGTAATCTCAGCTTTTTCTATTAAGAATAAGACAAGGACAATATCACAATACTCGTCTTTCATCTATAGTAGCTTTCGCCATGCATCAAGGAGAAGAAATCTTCCTATTCATATCCGTCGCCAAGCAGCCTCTTTCCTCCCTTCTACTCTATCGAAGCCTCCAAAGAGAAAGAGAAAGTTGAAAAATCCTCAACAAACGTTTCCTCACCTCTATTCTCTTACACCTCTTGCAATTTTATCTTTACATTTAACCAACCTATACTTCCTATAATCCCAATGCTCTTCCTCAATTCCAATGGGAATACTCAATGAACTCGTCTTTTTCAGAGTGGACGAGAACGAAGCCGAAAACCACGATGACAATGATGTTGACAGATAGTTGATCAAGAACTTCATGCATGGAGATCCTCCTATAGATTGTCACCCAACCTTTTATACCAATCTAGAAACGTCTCTCTCTTATTCCTAATGAATTGAACTCCACATGGAGTTCTCACATGGGTGCCACATGGCACTCATGTGAGAGTCCATATGTGAAAATATCTAAGGGAGGATTCTCATCCTTCATATAACATTCCCTTCCCCTTAGTTCCATTTTTTGTCCTTTAAAGTGGTGTTGGAAGATAGCCATGAAAGAGAGAAAAAGATAGTAGAGTGAATACTCCCACCAAACCCCATGTATCCCATGTACATGGTCATATCTCCATGGTGTTTTGTCATATCCTTCCGCTTAAGTAGAGTCTTGGGAGGGAAGCATAAAATTGGGAAACCATTGTTGAAGAGTGATAACCTACTCCCATGTAGCACTATCTTTTGTAACCATTGTTTATCTTGAGTCCACAGTATGCCCGTAGGCTCATGTAGAATAGATTGAACAAAAATAGGCTCTACTACCTCAGAATTTGGAATGAGGTTGTCATACTCACCAAGCCTTATCTTAAACTAGCTAACATGAAATATAGGATGGATCTTGGTATTCGTAAGAAGTTGCATCTTGGAATCCATCTTTCCTATTCTGTTTAGTATTGGGAATGGTCCAAAATACATAGGATATAGTTATGGAGAAGGTCCTGCCTTGATGGTTTTAGACCTAGAGAGAATTATAAGATATACTTTCTCTCCCACCTCAAAGTTGATTTTTTTGCTTTGAGGATCAGCATGGCTATAACACTATCTTGAGGTCTACAAAATTTTTCCTTACCAAGCCTAAGCACATTATTCATCTCTTCCAAGAATTCCTTTTTAGCTTAAACTCTCATATGTTGCTATCCTAGTACATAAGAAGCTCTCAACTCAAACGTGTACATAATCATAAATGGACTATGCCTAGACGGAGAGTGCTTGGCACTACTATATGTAAATTCTACAATAGGTAAGTACTCTTCCCACTTAGTTTTCCTTTTATTCACATTAGTGGCAAAATATCTTCGAGGATTATATTAAGCCTTTCTATTCGAACATCCATCTCATGGTGCTCGATTGTAATCATGCAAAGTTTAGTATCCAACCTCTTGAAGAGCGCTCCCCAAAAGTGGCTAGTGAAATTCCTATCCTGATCCAAAACAATGTCTAAAGGACACCCTATAACGGATATAGGTTTTCAACAAGTAACCTAGTTAACTTATATGTCTTCACTATACTATATGTTGGAATAGACTTAACAATTTTGGTTAACCTATTCATAATAATCAAGACTGAGACTTGTCGCATCTATGTCTTAATTAAACCCACTATAAAATCCATTGAGATACTCTTGACTTTGAATTGGGAATATAGAATTGGTGGAGTAATCCTTCAATCCTCAACCACTGAACTTTATTGATGTGACATTTATTGCACTTAAGCGCATACTCTTGGATGTTCTTATGGAATTGAGGCCCATAAAAGTGCCTCTTAACAGGATCATATGTCTTGCTAACTCTTGGGTTTGTCCCACACTAGGCATGTCATGAGACTCATACGATATGCACTATCTCATATCAAAATTTCTAGGGACACACAACTTATCTTTATAGAATAGATATTGATCATGGATATTGTAATTCTTCCAATTGAATCCTTCTTGAGTACTTATCAATACTCCATCCTCACCAAAAACTGATGTAATTAAAATCCCCTTTTTCTATGGTCTCCAAATTCAACATATATATATATATATATATATATATATATATATATATATATATATATATATATATATATATATATATATATATATATATATATATATATATATATAGCATCAAGCCTACATTTCCTTCTTATGGTCTCAAATAGGCCACTAGTGATCTAAAGTAAAACTCATTCCATTGCTCATAGTCATGCGGCTAAGTGATTCAACCGCCATGTTAAACTTTCCCTTCCTACACCTAAGGTCATAATCAAAATTTTGAAGCGTCTCTACCCAAGGGGCCTTACAAACTTTAATGTCTATTTGATTCGAAAGACACTAATGCTCTCTTGATTAAGCAATATCATAAATTTGGGAACTTTTAAATAATGAATCCATTTGTCAAAGCATAGGTAATTCCATGTGTTGCCTTCTCATAGATGGAGTAAATCCTTTGAACGTGTTCTACTTTTTCTCTCAAAAGCCACAAAAGCTTGTAATAAAACCACTTCTATAGCAAAATCACTCATGTTAATCTCAACCACGAAGGGTTTATAGGGATTCACTATATGTAGACATGGAGTTGTCGCACTTGTCTCCTAGAAATTTTCCATACTTTGCTTTTGTTCATCTCTACAATGAAAGGTTTTCCATTTCCCTTTAATGGGACAACTCTTTTGAGATATTTCAAAATGAATGTTTCATAGAAAGTTGCCTCTCTATTTTATTCTTTGTTATACTCACTCCATATAGTAACTTCAAAAGCACATATCTCGGGCTATACATAACTAATTTCAAAGTTTCAAAGTGCATTGGATTTTTGTCTATGTCTAGTTTAATTTCACAAAATTTCATCTTCATTGGATGTAGTATTTGTGTGAAATATGTGTTTTTCTGCTCATTGGTGGAATCCCTATAAAGCCCCAAAGAGGGTGGGAGTGTTCCAGATTTTGCTAAATCTTGTTCTCAATGATCAGTTGATTAATTGAAGTTTCTTAACTTGGATAAGCAACCTATCTAGGTCTCTTTGATATGTCCAAAATGAATTTTTCTAATTCCTACTATGTTGAGAGCACTGTTCATTTTTTCTAGCAAGTGTATGTACAAAAATAACAAGTTATGGGAGCTGGTCATTTTGCAACTAGTCTGTCTTGACTCAAGCTTTTGAGATACTTCTTCCAAAACACTTGGGTGATTTTTTTGTGGATTTAGGAATTGAAAGGGTCTACTAACCAAATGTGAAGTTTTCATTGTCTGGTGTGAAGCTGGTTGTTGCACCACCACCTCATCTTTAGATTACATCCACCCTCTCCCTTTACAATGGTATCAGAGCATAGTCAATCAAGATGCGAGATAGATTTTCATCAACCATTGAAAAATTGGATAGAAAAAACTATCAACTTGGTCTGTAAGGATGGAGGCTTATCTTCAAGGGAGGAATCTATTTGGATTCACATTTGGAGATGAAGCTATGCCAACCATGAGGAACAAAGTGCAACCATCACATGAAGAAGAGGAAACACTTTCAAATTGGTGTTCAAAGGATGCACTTGCAAGGTCCTATATTCTAAATGTAGTCTCTGATTTTCTTTTACATCCTGACAGGGGATGCAAGACATCAAGGGAGACTTGGAATGCACTTGCTTCTTTCTTCTCCTCCAACACTCGAGCAAGGAAGAACCAATTGTGGATGGAGTTCACAACAATGAAGAAAAGCCCTAAGCAAAGTGTGACTAATTATGTTACAAATATGAAGGGTATTTCAGATCAAATTGGAAGCATTGGAGAGGTAATTGAAGAGGAACAAATCATTAGAAAAATCATAAATGGAATCAAAGCAGATGAAAAGTGGGAGTCCTTTACAATAGCCATGGACTTGTACATGGATGATGCATGTACCCGACCTCAACACATATCATGGGCCAACTCTTCACTCATGAAGCAAATATTAGCAAAGGTGGTGAGTCCTCAAGAGGTAATCAAACTTCTGCCTTATATTTTGATAAATCTAAGGTCAAGGACAAGTCAAAGAATAAGAAGAATGAAGATGAAGGCAGCTCTTTCAAAGAAAACTTTGCAGGTAGAAGAAGAGCTAGAGGAAGAGGTAGAGGTGGAAAGCAATGCATGGGGAGATTCCAATTATCTCAACCTTGCAATGTATATGGCTTATCTAATCATGCTACTAAAGAATTTTTTAGGAAGCCGAGTAACTCAACAGGAAGCAGATTCAATAGAGGTGGCTATGGATCAAATAGAGGCAGACAAAATGCAGGCTACAACAACCATTGCAGCAACAATTACAAAAACAACTATCAAAGTGGCCATAGAAGAAGAAGAGATTAAAATAACTATGCATAGGGCCAAAGTCAAGAAAATCTATTATTGATTATGAATCTATTAGTGAAGAAGGGTAAGGATGATGATCACATCTTTTACATTGATTCGGCATGCTCAAATCATGTACCAAGAAATGTGGCTTTACTTTGTGATTTGGAAGATCCTCACAACAAACATGAAGTGAAAATAAGAGATGATACAAAGCACTCGGTGGACAAGATAGATAATGTGAAGACATCAGCTAGGAATATGTACCTCTTAAGCAAACTCTTGTATGTCCCTACAATTACCAAAAATTTAATAAGTGTTAGGCGGATTGTTGAAAAAGGATTGCAAGTTAGATTCAACTAATTTGGAGCATATGTTGAAGAACCAAGGCAAGGCTTTAGAAGGATTTCCAAAGGAGAAAAGACAAGGAGGCTTTTCACTTTTGAAGTGGAAGATACAAAGAACATAGCTTTATTTATCTATGGATCTCAAACTCTCATAGAGTTGGAGATATAGCACAAATGGCTTGCTCATATTGGTGAGAGGACGCTCAAACAAATTTGCAAGGATCAAAGTGTACTTGGTTTGCCTACTATCACAAGGCAACACATGATTTATAAGTGGGAAGCTTGTCAATTCGGCAACGCTCATAGACAACCTTTCAATAGAAAGAGATATGTGTATCAAAAGCTTTTGGATCCAGTGCACATAGATGTGTGGGGTCCTAGCAAGGAGCCATCTATATCATGCTCAAGATATTATGTGTCTTTCATAGATGATTGTAGCACATGGACCATTCTGTTCTTCATGAAGCACAAGGATAAAGTTTTTAATTTCTTTAAGAAGTCTGTTGCTCTTGTTGAAAACCAAACACATCGGACTTCGAAAACACTTACATCAGATGGTGGACGAGAATACTTCTCTTTGTAATTTGATGCCTACTCTCATGAAAGAGGCATTAAAAGGGAATTCACTCCAAGGTATACACCTGAACTCAATGATGTAGTAGAGAGGAGAAATAGAGCTATTGGTGAAGTTGCAAGGTCCATGCTCAATGAAAAGGGATTGTCAAACTACCTATGGGTAGAGGTTGTGTCTATAGCCACATATCTCATAAATAGACTTCCATCTAAGTCACTAGATGGAAGCACTCCATATGAAGTCTGGAATGGAAGAAGACCTAGTCTAGAGCATTGTAAAATCTTTGGATGCTTAGCCTATGCTCACATTCCTTCTCAAGTAATAGGGAAATTGGATCCCAAGGCAGAGAAGTGCATTCTTATTGGTTATGAACAAAACCAAAAAGGATATAGATTGTACAATCCAACTAATAAAGGATTTTCTATGAGTAGAGATGTAATTTTCTATGAGATCAAATCATGGTTTGATGATGATAGGAAAGTGAAGCTCCCTCATGACTTAGATGAAGATTTTCCATCACTTGAACCAATGGACCCAAAGAAAATTGAAGAAAGTGATTCAGTGATTGACCTAGAAGACTTGGAAAGACTAAATCTATGGAAGAGCAAAGGTGAAGCAAAGATGCAAGATGCTACATATGGATGCAAGAGCTCACATCAACCACTTAGAAGGTCTTCAAGGGAGAACAAGACACTAGAGAGGTATGGTTATGATACTTTTTTGGTCCCTAAACACTAAATCTACATTGCAAAGGATTTAGCCAATGAAGAATCTACCACATTTGAAGAAGCAGAAAGCAAAAAAGCTTGGAGAGATGCAATGGATGAAGAAATGGAAGCCTTAAAGGAGAATGACAGTTGGGAGCTTGTACCTAACAAGCTCTCTATGAAGGTAATTGGATCTCAATGGATATACAAATCAAGAGGAATCCAGATGGAAGTATAAATAGACATTAAGCAAGGTTAGCTGCTAAAGGGTATTGATTATGAGGAGACTTTCTCTTTCATTACAAAAATTCCTACAATTAGGGTTTTCATTAGTCTTGCTGCATCTAGAAATTGGAAGCTCTATCAACTTGATGTAAAGAATGCCTTCTTAAATGGATGGATTTCTAAGGAAGTGTATATGGCACAACCTCCACGATATGAGAATGCACATCATCCTAACTATGTATGCAAATTAAAGAAAGTCGTATATAGATTGAAGCAAGCTCCAAGATCTTGGAATTTCAGATTGGTGACTTATTTGTAGGAACAAGGATTCAAAGATAGCAAGTTGGATACCTCTTTGTTGATAAACAGGAATTGATCTCAATTGATCTATCTATGTGTGTATGTTGATGATATTATTATCAGAAGGAGTGAACTTGAAGGAATTAAATAGGTAAAGAATAAAATGAAGGAGGAGTTCAAAATAAGTGATCTTGGACCACTCACTTATTTTCTTGGATTGGAGTTGATTTACACAAGTTCAGGTATATACATCACACAAAGGAAGTATGTGCATGATATGCTCATCAAGTTCAAGATGGAAAACACCAAGTTCATACATACACATATGGAGAAAAATCATAAGCTTAGTACTTATGAAGGAGATCCAATTGATGACATCATAAGAGATCATGTGGTTAAAATCTTTGTATACAGATCTTGGACTTCATTCTTCAACGTCTCACATTTTTGGTGACAACACAAGCTCACTACATCTTGCAGCTAAATCGGAATACCATGCTAGAACCAAGAATATTGAAGTCCACTACCATTATGTAAGAGAGAAGATAATGTGCAAGGATATTCAACTATCCTATGTCTCTACAGATATGCAATGTGCAGACATGTTGACTAAAGCTTGCAATGGTACAAAATTGAGTAGATTCAAGTTGATGATTGGGGTGCAGGAATTCAAGGACAATTGAAGACATATTTGGAGGCCAAGCATGTTAGACTTGAGGGGTAGCTGTTGGTGCATTTTACCCAAGTCTACATGCTTGATATGATTTGATTTATGTTCATTTGTAGTCATATGTGTAGACATATGAACACCTCTTGTAAAAGAGTATATTTTTCTCTTGTAATTGTGAGAAAAAGAATGGCTTTGGTCATCCATGATGTAAAAACAAAATTCATGGCTCTAACTACCTAAAAACATGAATCCATTAGCTAAGAGGATATCTCCTAATTCTTAGCATCAGTTTTAGACAAAGTTATTTGAATTCAAATTCAAAACTACCTCCAAAAGTAGCTATAAAAAGAGCAAGAAGGAAGTCGCCATAAGAGAGCTTGATTTGTGCCCACTTCATGTTTGTTTATAGATATTGAAGAGCTTACTCCATAGCTCTACCATTCAACTCCCATTGTGCAAGTATTCATTGCTAATGTGGTTGTAATTATATGTGCATCTATACATTCATCATTTACTTCTTCTGTATTTTATTCTCTGCTATACTCACTGTTGAGCCCATAAAAGTCACATTGGTCAAGTTCAACAATAGTCAAACTCAAAGGGTTAAATTCAAAGTGATCAAAGTCAACATGTTCAAGTTCAAGGTTAACGTGGGCAAAGTCAAAGTGTTCGGGTGTCAAGGTGAACAAGTAGTGCACAATCAATTATTCACAAAGGTTATTTTTTGCAGAAAGTTTGTTGGAGGTTGCAGAGTGCCTTTCTATAATTTCTCTAAGGTTTAAAGTGATTTAAAGTCTTTGGAAGGTTCAGGTGAACCCTCTCGTAGGTGCACAATTGAAGAACTAAAAGGCAAAAGGTGAAGGTATGTGAAGCGGTAGCGTACATAAAAGTGAAATTATGGCCCCCATTTAAAATTTTGTATTCTCCTACTAAAATCACTAAAGGACAAAATAGGGATTCCTTGGCTACTGGGCACACCTTGGAGACTATCTTAGGACATACAAAGGAGGGCCAAGATGTTATGTAAGTTAGGAGTGTACGTGAACAGACACCCAAGGGAAGGAGTATTCATGGTTGGACCAAACTATTGTGATATATTCTAGAGCAAGAGAGAGAGGAGGGAGATTCAGAGAGAGTGCATGTGACACAGAGAGCCATTGCAAGGTGCAAGAAGAGTGACCTAGATTGTAGGCAAAGAAGGTGAAGCAAGGAATATCAAGAGTTCCAAAGTCCCATTGAAGGTGTGCATCCATAGACGGTGTCCATTTCTCACCTT
This sequence comes from Ceratopteris richardii, assembly GCA_020310875.1. Lineage (NCBI taxonomy): Eukaryota > Viridiplantae > Streptophyta > Polypodiopsida > Polypodiales > Pteridaceae > Ceratopteris > Ceratopteris richardii. Next base: position 66,599,117 of record CM035440.1, on the reverse strand, counting down.
ATTGGAAGCTTGGTGCAAGGTGTGCACAAGGGTAAGCTTAGAGGAGGTGGATGTCTGGTGCAGAGGTCCGTGGCAGATTGTAAGTACTTTGTAATCTTTTTTGATGAGCATTATTTATTCTTTGGCATATTATGTAGAGCATTTGGCTTATGTAGAAGCTTGTATTCTTCTCTTCCTAATTCATCAGAAGTTTTTGGTGTCATTAGTTTTCTTGTTCACACTCTCCATTCTCCTATGAACACTCAAGTCCCTTTCTCCACAAGAATTCCCCCAACACTCACTTAGAATAGTAACTTGAGAGGCACATATCTTGCGCTATATGTACCCTTTTTTAGACTTTTAAAATGCATTGAATTTCTACATACATCTTGTTTATGCTTAGAAAATTTCATGGTCATTGGTTTATTGTTTATGAGAAATATGTGCTTTTTTTCTCACTAGTCGAATCTCTGTAGAGCCTTGAAAATGGCAGGAGTGTTCTAGATCTTGCTAAATCTTGTTCACACTACTCACTTGATCAATTGAAGTTTCTCAACATGTATTAGCAAGATATCTAAATCTATGTGCTATGTCCAAAGAGTTTTCTAATTCCTACCAGGTTGAGAGCACTCCATTTTTTTCTAGCAAGTGTATGTACAAAAATAGCAAGTTTTGGGAGCTAATCATTTTGCAAGTAGTTTGTCTTGACTCAAACTTTTGAGATATTTGTTGCAAAACAGTTGAGTGATTTTTTTGTGGATTTAGGAAGCTCAAAGGGTCTACCAACCAACTCTAAAGTCTTTATTGGCTGGTGTGAAGCTGGTTGTGGCACCGCGAACTCATCTTCATATTGCATCCAGCATCTCTCTTTACAGGCTTAAGGCCACTCCATAGACTTAAACTTGACTATGCAAGTCATGAAATATCTTAAACAATAAGTAATCTATGCAATAGCAATGAAACATAAAAAGCAATAGAATGCAATTGACTAAGAGATACTAACCAAGGCAACTCAATCACTCTATAATGCCAACTTCCACTTAAGTATGGACCAACACTCTATATAGTCACCATAGAGTTGTCTCAACCACAATGGAAATATTGTAACACAATGCAAAGAGTTGGCAAGAAATAGCTCCAACTAGTAGAGAACAACAATAGGAGATCTAAAAGTGCAATGGAGTATGATGCTCATAGATAGGATAGGGTGATGATGATGATACTCATGATAGAAAGAATGAGTGCCAAATGTCTATTTACATAGACTTTAGAGGCTAGAGGAGTGGCCTTGCCGAGTTCCAGCCTTAATTGCCACACATGCAGAAGTGGTGGAGGAGTGGGCTAATTATGGCTCTCATAGAAAGACACATTTAGGCCCTAATTATACCTTTTGACTCTGCTAGAGCTTGGCACCGATATTCCTCGATCAATTCACATTATAACACTTTACTAACAAGTTAATAAAAATTTCCTCTGTCAATAGCCACCCATGATAGCCCTTCTAAAACTACGTGGGTGAGGGCAAAGAGCCACCTTGATGGTAGATCCCAACTCAATCTTTATGTGGTGAGGAGGTAGTCACCCAATGAGGTCAGATAGGAGGGGTATTCGCGCAAATACCTTGCAAAAAAGGTAGTCACCCAATTGGTGGTGCCATTGGGTGGTCACCCCATCCTTGGGAAAAAATGGTAGTAATTGCCCCATGTAAGGTAGTCACCTAGAACCAATACCTTTTGCATAAATTGGTAGAAACCCAACATGTCATGCACAAATTGGTGGTGAGATGGGTGAAGCCCAATCTTTACTACCTAACCTAGGCCTTTGACCATGTGGATGAACTTGGGAAGTGATTCTTCTTCAAATGAGAAAGCCACCATCTAATGTTGAAGCCTTAGGACAATAGTAGTGGTCATGAAGCCATTGGAGAGAAGAATCGCAATCACTAGGGATATTCGTAGAATAAGGGCCCAAAACAGAACAAAAAATCCTAGAGCACATGAATTGGGATTGGTTAAATGAATAGGAGATCCTCTACTCAATAGTATCCCTCTTATCGTCCCCTTGCATCAGAGATACGACATATTTATGTGCACTAGCTTATTTGTGAATCTTTAATTTCTTGACCGATGCATATTTTATGAAATTATGCTTTGTGGATTAATTTATCACAACTCTCAACTTGGTCCCGTGCATAATACCATGTAGCTTTAGTAAGTCATATGGTCCAAACTCCAATGACCACAATGACTAAGTTAAACAAAAGGTATGCTCTATATCCTTGTGCATCACTTCCAACTCCTTGTAGTTATAGCTACCATGTAAAGGAAGTATCTACATTAGGTCAACCATGTTTCTGCCGTTTTCATGGGACATACTCATCCTTGGTCCTTTTTTCTTTCTTGCCCCTTACAAAGTGCACATCTCCATTGTGCATGACTAGGTTACAAGCACCTAGAGAACAAGTTTTCCATCTAGGCCCTCTCATATTCTTTAGTAGGTAACTTGGGCCCCTGTGATCTTTGTTTATTAATGAAAAGATTGTTTCTCCCCATAACTATTTTCTTTTTGCATTTAGTGGTACTTATAAGTTTGAGGGAATGATATATCATCAAAGACGTATATTGAAGAACATTATGGTCCTCATAAACGTGGACATATTTGATTGCCTCCTTGAAGCTTTTTTGGTGTCTCTTATCTAATCCTATCACAAATATTTTAGTTTTCCAAACATCATCAAGTCCTTCAAGCTTCAAAATGATCTCTCTATAGTGGGATATGTATATTGACAATGGCCTATCCCTATGTGTGATTCTATCCCACTTGTCTTAATTCCTCACTCCCTCATTCTCAAGAGGAAACCCTTTCAAGAATAGAGTTTCAAACTAAGAACATTTAGTACGGATAGAGTTTGCCTCCCTGAGACTCATCAACCACTTGTACGCTCATGGGCCAAGTGAGGGACTTACTTCAAGCACATGATACTCAGGTGGGGTTCCCGTCAATTGATGTAGGTCATTCCACTTTTGCAAAAAAGAAGTGTAGACTACATTCTTGTTTCTATGTCATTCATCCCCTCTAAATGTTGGTGGTTTAAGGTCTTTCAGGAGGGGAGCCTCCATAGAGATCCCTCCATTATGTTTTCTATTTGGACAATATCTTTCCTATCCATTTTAGATGTCAAAAAGTAGACAAATAGTCTTTGTGCTTTATATCTAGCATTTTCACCAAAAAATAGTAGTCCTTGCCTTGGGCATACTGTAGGAATCCCTATGAGGCCCAATGAGTCCATAGATGTGTAGCATTAGTACTCAGAATATCCTCGGACTCCCTATGCCTAGACTTTGACCACTAACTTGTGACTGCTTGTCACCTGTAGAAACCTTGTCAACTTGCCCTTGTCTCCCTAGAATACCCATTCACAACTTGTCATATGGTATAATTGTGCAAAATCACTTACTCCACTAGAGTAATGAAAACTATTATGCTAATCCAACAACAATGTGACTATTTGCAACTCTCTGTGGAAGAATACTAAAAAGAAATGGAAATCGTTTCCAAGTAGTTCTTAATCTCTAAGCTCAAGTAAATCCACTTGATTTACAATCTCTAAGCTCTAGTAAATCTCCTTGATTTACCTACTCTAATGAAAATGAAACTCAAGAAAGTCTCATCATGATCCAAACTATGAATCCAAAATGACAATCTATCAACGATCTAGACTATGGACCAAGATATTAATATATCAATGATCCAACTATGGACTAAGATATCAATATGTCAATGATCCAAACTATGGACCAAGATATCAATATGTCAATGATCCAAACTATGGACTAAGATCTCAATCTGTCATATATAATAATCCAAACTATGGATCAAATTATTTTCCATACAAAGTAAATCCCAATCCACTCTCTAGAACTAAATCCATCATGCCAAGTGAAGACGTGCTAAGAAAGTATAGCAACTAGTGGAACTACCACCGCCTTCTCAATAATAACATGTAAGATATTCCAAGTGGATGAAACTTGCTTTATCCATGACCACCATCTGATCATCACTATGATCAAATGATTCCTAACTAGGAATGAGGTGTCTCAAGTAAACTACTATAATAATCTGGCACTCCCAGATATAATGAGAATCATAATGTAAGTCCACTAAATACTATGAAAAATAGTAAGTAGATGTGTGCACACTCATAGCCCACTAGGCTAAGCATCTAGCTCACCTCATACACACTATGTATAAACCATGGACTATTCTAAAGCATATAAAATAAAGTAGTACGTATGCTGTGAATTTATTCTTAATGCAATTGCCTATTCATAGTTCTTATGTGCAAACATTGTCTTTCCACTTCTAAGCCACTTGCCTGCGGACTTGCCTTGTTTGCGATCACATATAGAGTGATTGTCTCAATTTCCCCTCTGTTGTCTGATAATAAGGTGATACCAGAAGATCATATAAATGAACTCCAAATCATATAAAAAATACAATCTCAGGGACTTCTGTCCCATACCATCTATCCTACACCTAGCTAGAATAGAAAGTTTGATGTCCCATACCACCAAACTTTATACCCCACATAGATGCATGTATGATATTAAAGTCGAACACTTCTCTCAAAAAAAATACGACAATAGATCCGTGAGTACTCACAGCCATGAATAATAATAAATGAAATCATGAAGTGTTCCTGAAGTGTTTCCTTCCCTTGATGGAAAGAACAGTCACTCCTATGACTCTATCACTCATAACTATCACTAACATCAACTCATCTTGAGTTGAGAAATGAGAAACTACATGATAAATCAACTCAATTAGAGTTGTGAAGGATGCAGATTGCATCAAATAACAACTCATGCCACTTGAGTCAAAAAGTAACTCACAAGAAATTGGAATTTATACATCTTATATGAATCCAATTATTTGAAATGAGAACAACTAGCATAGTTCTCCTCTTCCATGCTCTCATGGCACTATATATAATTTTGAAAATTTTGACAAAGTCTTCTCTGTCCTACTCAGAATGGTCACCATAAACAAATACTCAATAAACAAGTATCTAGGAAATAGCTAGCCCATGGTGATCTTACCATCTCCAAAAATTATCATAAAAAACCTGTGGAAAATCTCTTCCTTTCAGCAATGTCTCCTCCATAAACAATTTCCAACAATAGTAGATTAACGTTTAATTTTAAATAACTTTTATTCATCTAAAATCTAAAAATTTTTCCAGCCTTTTCTAATCTTTTGCAAGCTTTCATTAGGCACAAAAATCACTTGATTTGGATATTTCCTCAGAGTTTTATAACCATTTTATTGGAAAGGTCGAACACTTGACGACCAACTTCGAAAATGTATAGATTCATATTCTTGGAGCCCTTAGATTGATCAAAAACTTCCAAATTTCATTTTATTTATGCCCAAATCTATCTCAATGTGTCTAGCTTGATATCACAAAACTTCAATTCAAAATGAAATCAAATAGTCATTCAAAAGTATAATTCTATCTCTGCTACACCTCTGCTTAGGTGAGCCTAGAAACAATATTGCTGCACTTTTAAAATACCTTATAATGATGATGATAAATTCCAAAATACTTTAATTTTGGGTTATAGCATAGGGTCTATACTAGAGTAGGGTCTCCAACAAAAAGTTTTGAAATTAGAGTTTCAAATATGAAAATATCATGTGCTCATCAGTCACATGTACCACTCTTTGGAAAATCCTTGCCAGAGATTGGTCCGAGAAGAATAGGTCATTTGACCTACCACTTGATATCCAATTTCTTCCAAATTTTAACAGTACATAGATACTACTATCTGCTGGTATTGGTATACGTTTCATAGTATTTGAACATTTGAACCTTTCACAATGACCAAAACAATAAGCCTCTATACTTGCAAAATTTTAAAACTTTGCAGAGGCTAACTTTTACTCTTTTCTTTATATCTCCTAAATTGAGAAATATTTCATCTCAAAATTCTGTACACATTATTTCAAGGTGCATAGCTAATGCTAGAAATAAAAATCATTCAATTTGAGTGCATGAGCTAAGAGAAACAATCACATCTACGTGACATGGTCTCTGATCATTTCATAAATTCCAGAGATTATTTGATGCATAGATTATTTGGCCTATGTCAGTTGTTTCAGACCTCTACCTCTAGTAGCAGCACTTTTAGTGCAAAAGTCATTTGACCTATCTAAAAGTCTCCAAATTACTTGAAAATTGGTGAGCTTAAAGGAAAGCCTATGAGCTACTTTCCTTCCAAATTTCAATAAATTTGGGCATTCCCTCAAAGAGTAGCATCCAAATCTCTATGAGGTTGCTACCTCATGCATACATGAATTCATATAAAAGCTAACTTTCATGCACATTCCAATGTTGGTTTCATGAAATAGGAAACGAATACAATGCAAAATTATAAACTTGATGCAAAAACCACATTCACATGAATGTATTTAAGAGAAAACTTATGATGCAAAGGTATTAAAATTAATTCATTCCTATCCAAAATGGTTCGAATATGATTCAAAACTCCTAATTATCATAATCGAACACTCGATTTACTCAAAAAGGTTTTCTCACCAATGAACAGCCATCTAAGAGCTTGTGCCAAGATGTTTTTAAATGGTGAAAATATGTATTGTGACCAGTCAAGAAATATCCCTTGAAGTTTAGAATCTATACCAAGTTGAATCTCTTGATTTGGAGCTTGCAATAGGAAGTTATGGCCAAAACAATGAAGCTAGGTGAGTGGGCAGCATACCTCTTTGAAGAAGTATGTAGAGAATTAAATACTCTCGACATGTGGTTTTTAAGTATCCAATGATAGTCTCTAGCCACGCATTAAAAAGCCCTTGAAGTCTACTTCATATACCAAGTGGAATCATCCAATTTGGGTTTCATATGCAAGAGTTACGGCCATTTAAGTGAAGGTATGTATACTAATCTTGCTCTTTCTTTACTCTTCTGTCTCTTTACTCTTCTCTCTCTTTATAATCTTTTCATTCTCTCTTAATTATCCTTTTTCTCTCAGTTAGGATCTTCTCCTTCTTCTCTCTTTCTCTTCTTTCATCCTTTTCTCTTCCTCCCTCACTTTGTTTCTCTCTTTCTTTAATCCTTTATCTTTTGTTTTTTTGTTTTTTTCTTCTTCTCTCATGAATCTCTCTTTCTTCTTCCTTCTTTTCTTCTTTTCTTCTCTCTCTATTTCTTTCACTCTCTCTCTCTCTCTATCTCTCTTTCCATCTCTTTCTTTTTGGCTTCTCTCTTTCTATCTCTCTCTTTTCTCCTTCTTCTCTTTCTCTTTCTTTCTATCTCTACTTCTTCTCTTTCTTTCTTTTTCCCTCTCTTTCTCCTTCTCTTTCTCTTTCTTTTTCTCTACCTTCATCTTTCTCTCTCTTCATTCTCTTTTTTCTCTCTCTATCTTCTTCTTTCTTTCTTTATTTCTCTTCCCCTCTCTGTCTTTCTCTTATCAAGATGCATAGATACAATATAATAGTAAACAACGAATCTTCAACGTGTTGATATGGCATATTGGGTAGAGTGTGAGACTCTCATTGAGGAGGTGAAGGGTTTGATTCCCTGAAGTTTCGTTATCTAGTTGTGTAGAACAAATAAATGAAGGATGCACGTATCTATAGTTGCGAGTAGTGCCGCCATTTTGTTCTTTTTATGCCGACCGCGAGTTGCACCCTTTCTTATTGCTCCGCCTCACGGGTGTGACTCTCCACCTTCTTCTACATGCGCAGCAGCCGACATAAAGATTATGATGGATCTCAGCTCGAAGAGGAAGAAGCAAAAGATTGTTCTTCATCTCCATCAAGCTCTCCCCCAAGGTCTCTCTCTCCCTCAAGCTCTGATATCAAATGTGAGAAGTGGAGAATGACATGCCTGGGACTCACCTCCCAGCCTATTTATAGCCCTTGCCTGCTCACCATTTAGAGTTCTCTCTAAGGTCCCTCTTGTCATCTCGCCATCATGAGTAGATACCTCATATGAACTCTTTGGCTTTTGGCCTTGGCTATCCTCTGAGCAAGGAACTTCTCCTTCCTTCAAGCATGTACTGGAATATAAGATGATTTGAAGTCTTTTCCAAGTCAAAAAAAGAATTTGAAATTTCCAATTCCTTTTGAGGAGGTTCTTGGCATGAAAAATAAAATGACTCCAAAAATAACTTCTAATCGCTAAAATGGCCAAAATGTAGAAAATGTGAACAGTTTTTAGCTCCTCACCAATCCTTAATAGACAAAAAAGTGTTCCAAACCTCTATATCGAGCCCATGACACCAATGCAAGTGGGGAAGCTGAATTTGGATACCAAATGCTTGACGAGTGTAGAGAGCGATCAACAAGTTCCTGCTTAAGTGATATAGAGCTTTGTTGACTTGATAAATCTCCTTCAAATAATGCATTGTTTTTTGCTGACCTTTTGTCTAAAGATATCCTTCGAATTGAGACCAACATCACTTGAATCCGACCTTTGAGCATGTGGTATGGCTCAGAGAAGTTAAGGATGTCTATGTGGTAAGGTTGAATGAGAGAAATGGTAGGAGAGAGAAATGGTAGGAGGGCTACTTTGGAGGCTCCAAAACTCACTCTTTGAAAATTTTTTGGATGATTTGTTGGTCCTGCCTCAAAGTCCACATGCTATAATACATGTATACATCTTATTTCTACCCAAACATTTCTGAAAATACCTCCTATTAGCCAACTAAAATAACAAAGTAACTAAATTCTGAAAAATATCTAAGGGAGGGTTCCCATCCTTTATATAACATTTCTTTCCGCTTAATTCCATTTTTTACTAAAAATTGGTGTTGAAGATATCCATGAAAGAGAGAAAAAGATATTACAATTAATACTCCCACTAAACCACATGTATCCCATGTACATGGTCATATCTCCATGGTGTTTTGTCATATCCTTCCCCTTAAGTAGAGTGTTGGGAAGGAAGCATAAAATTGGAAAATCGTTGTTGAAGAGTGCTAACCTACTCACATGTAGCACGATATTATGAACTATCTTTTCATTTTACTACACTCTTTATACAAGTGACCCCTAGTTTGTTTCTCTTGAGCGTGGTGTGCCCTTAAGATCATGTGGAATAGATTGAACAAAAATGGGCTCTCCTACCTCAAAATTTGCTATGACGTTGTCATATTCACCAAGCCTTATCTTAAACTAGCTAACATGAAATATAGGATCGATCTTGCTTTTCTCAAGAAGTTACATCTTGTAATCCACCTTTCTTATTCTTTTTAATATTGGGAATGGTCCACAATGTTGGGAGTGATGGTTGGATGTACTCAGAAGATCAAGTTGGTGCTGCTAGACCTGCTTCACACCTGCCCTCCTTTGACTCCAGATATGCTTAGTAGACTCCTTGAGCTTCCAAATGATACCAAGAAACCATATATGTGCTTTGCAAATGTTATGAGTAATGATCAAATCAAGACAGACTACTTGTGACTTCAAAATCCTGAAAAACTTGCTATTTTGGTATTAACACCTGCTCAGTGTTATGCTCAGTGTGACCAGTGTAGTTGCAATTAGCAAAGTTCCTTCTAGAGATATTCTATTAGCTTATTAAGCTTCCATTTGCAAGTGGAATGAAAGGAAATGATAAACTACACTCATAGAAATCACTTTAGCAAAATAAGGTGTACCCCCGATTTTTTAGGAGACTTACAGTCACAGACCAGTGAGCACCCCGATTGAGATTTCTCTGTGATGGTTGATCCAATGGCCTTGAAACTTTGTAGGTGTGTAGTAGACTATAAGCTGAATCCAATGCACTTTGAATCATCCAATTTGGTTCAGTAGATCTTGAGATATGCCTTGTTGAAGTTGACAGAGTTGAAGAGTACACTCAGAGAATAACAGAGATGATCAATATGAGTATATGTATTAAATCTATTGATTGTACATTCCCATTGGCATGATATGTAATGCCCAATGGTACTCAGAGGTGTAGGCTATGGTATAGCTCATACACACTCAATGATTCACTCAGAAGTGCCTCGGGAAGAGTGACACATCCCCGCGACTTTTTCCTTCACATATATATAGTTTGAGTGAGAATTTGAATTTTGAATTCTAATTCAATTCTCCTAGAATCTTGTACCTAAAAAGTGAATGAGATATTCTCTCAATCATTCATCTACTTTTCCACGAATTTCTCAAGTAGGTGTGATTACAAGAGTGATTAAAGTCATATAGACTTTTACATGAGATAAATGGTAAGATCAATAAGACTAGGTTCCTATGGTTCATTCTTCAAGTGATATCCTCATTAATTAACCCAAGCTAGGCTTCCAAGATTCAGCTTTATGTTGAGTCTTCAAGGTTGATATCCAAGCCAAGTGTTAAGGCTTGAATTACACCAACAGCTCCCCCTCAAGCCAAACACTTTGGCTCAAGTCTTCATCTCTATTCTTCAATTACTTCCTGCAATCCAATCATGGATTTAAATCTGCATAGCTTGCTTCCATCCAGAGCCTTAGTAAGCAAATCTGCACATTGCATATTAGTAGACACATATGACAATTGAATATCTTTGCTAAGTAACTTCTCCCTCACATAGTGGTAGTGAACCTCTATGTGTTTTGTCCTAGCATGATAAATTGGATTAGCTGCTAGGTGAAGAGAACTTGTGTTATCACCAAATATAATTGGTGGCCTTGTGTATAGGCCCAATTCTGAATATGAAAGCTTCAACCATATGGCTTCTTGAGTGGCATTTGCTAGCCCTCTATACTCTGCCTCAGTAGATGATAAAGCTACTGTGGGTTGTTTCTTGGATGACCAAGAAATTGGTTTATCACCTGCAAAACATATGTAACCAGATGTGCTTCTCCTGCCATCCTTGCAACCTGCCCAATCTGAATCTGAATATACCTTAATATCAGTGTCTGATGAATAGGGAAAGTACAAACCATGATTTTGTGTTCCCTTTAGGTACTTTACTATCTTCTTTGCTGCCTCCAAATGAGGTACTCTTGGTTTGTGCATAAATTGGCTAAGTATACTAACACCATATGATATATCAATCCTGGTTAAGGTAGCATAATTTAGACTACCTACCATACTTTGGTAACCTGTAATATCTTGGAGTTCTTCCCCTTCATGAGCACTGAGTTTGTGGTTGACCTCCATAGGAGTGCTTGAGACTTTAGCTTCCTGCAAATTAAACTTCTTGACCATGTCCTGAATGTACTTCTTCTGAGTAATAAAGATACCTGAATTTGTATAGACCAGTTCAAGTCCTAGGAAGTACTTCAATAATCCAAGATCATTGATCTTGAATTCCTTCATCATTTGCCCTTTGATGTGTCTTATTCCCTGAACATCATTTCCTGTAATAATGATGTCATCAACATAGACACACAAATATATTACCTCTAAATTGTTCCTTTTGATAAACAATGAAGTATCTGCTTTACTCATTATAAATCCTTGGTCTAGGAGGTAGGTTGTCAACCTGTAATTCCATGCTCTAGGTGCCTGCTTCAATCCATACAGAGCCTTCTTCAATTTACAAACATGATTTACCTTCTTGGGATCTTCATAGCCAGGTGGTTGTGACATGTAGACTTCTTCAGATATCCATCCATTCAAGAATGCATTCTTCACATCCAATTGGTACATGTTCCAATTCTTGGATGCAGCTACACTCACCATAACTCTGATAGTTGGCATCTTGGCCACAGGAGAAAATGTCTCCTCATAATCAATGCCTTGGGTTTGTGCAAAACCCTTGGCTACCAACCTAGCTTTATACCTGTTTATTGTACCATCTGAATTCCTTTTGAGTTTGTAGATCCATCTGGATCCTATCACCTTCATGGAGTCCTTCTTGGGTACCAAGTCCCAAGTGTCACTCTCCTTGAGAGCCTCCATTTCTTCATCCATTGCTTCCTTCCATTCTGGTTTAGTGATTGCTTCTTCAAATGTACCTGGTTCTTCATTCAAGAGATCCTTTGCAAGATACACAGAGTGCTTGGTTACAAGTGAAGTATCATACCCATACCTAATAGGTTTTTTCTTTTCTCTCTGAGATCTCCTCATAGCTTGTGTTGAGGATTCTGGATTATCTTCTAGTTGCTTCATCTTCATCTTCCCTTTGGATTTCCAAGCCCTGAACTCTTCAATGTTGATGGTGTCTTCATCATCTGAGCTTGTGTCCTCTTTCTGAATTGGTTCTTCTCTGATAAGCTTGGGAAAGTCTTCTTCCATATCATAAGGTAGGCTAACTTTCCTGCGCTCATTTTCATACCATGAATCATTTTCATCAAAGATGACATCTCTGCTTACCTTAAAGCCTTTGTTTGAGGGGTTATAGAACCTGTATCCCTTCTGATTCAAATCATAACCAATGAAGATACATTTTTCAGCTTTAGGGTCTAGCTTTCCCCTTACCTGTGAGGGAATATGCACATATGCAACACAACCAAAGATTTTGCAATGATCCAGAGATGGTCTCTTACCATGCCAAGCTGCATATGGTGTCATTCCATCAAGTGTCTTTGATGGAAACCTGTTAATTAAATATGTGGCAGTAGATACACTCTCTGCCCATAGATAATTTGGCAATTTCTTTTCATTTAGCATAGACCTAGCTGTCTCTACAATGATTCTATTCCTTCTTTCAGCTACCCCATTTTGTTCAGGTGAGTACCTTGTAGTAATTTCCCTCTTGATGCCTCTTTCCTGCAAGAAATCTTCAAAGTCATTGGAGAAGTATTCTCCACCACCATCTGACCTTAGCTTCTTCAAATGTCTACCTGTTTGATTTTCAACTAGTGCAAGGTACCTTTTGAAACAATTAAATACTTCATCTTTATGTTTCATGAAATATAAGACAGTCCACTTGCTATAGTCATCAATGAAGGACACATAGTACCTTGATCCAGATATGGATGGCTCCTTGCTAGGTCCCCAAACATCTGTATGCACCAATTCCAGATAGTCTTCATGCATAAACCCTTTCTTGGTATAGGGCAATCTGTGTGACTTACCAAATTGACAAGCCCCACACTTGTATATCATGTGTTGCTTGGATACATTAGGTATCCCAAGCACACATTGATCCCTACTCATTTGCTTTAAGGTCCTCTCTCCAATGTGACCTAATCTCTTGTGCCAAATCTCCAATTCTGATAGTGTTTGATCCTTATAGTTGTACAAAGCAATACTCTTAGTGTCTTCAAGTTCAAAGATAAACATGTCTTGGATCCTCCACATATGCACCATGTTGAGTGAACCTGACCTGTAGACCTTTTTCCACAATCTGACCTACACTCATCAGATTCTTGGTGATTGTTGGAACATACAATACTCTGCTCAATAAATTCTGTTTACCATCACTAGTTTTGACATTGCCTACTTTAACAACTGAATGTTTAGTGTCATCACCTGTCTGCACTTGATGCTTGCCTTTGGGTTCTTCCAAATCAGAAAGTAGTGCAACATTTCCAGCTACATGATTAGAGCAACCTGAATCAATATAGAATAAGTGATCATCATTGATACCTGACTTAGATGTCATATTCATGATCAATAGGGAATCATCTTGCTCCTCTGCATAATTGTTGTAATCCTTCCTATTTCTGTATCCACCTTGATAGTTGCCATTGTGATTGTAGTTGTTGTTATAATTATTGTTGTAGCCATGGTAGCTTTGAGATTGGTTGAATCTGCCTCTGCCTTGAGAGTATCCTCCTCTTTGGTGACCTCTTCCTCTTTGGTTCTTGTAGTTTTTGTAGCATTCATCTGTGGTATGGTTAGACAAGCCACAAATATTGCATGGAGATTGGTTGTAGGGTCTCCCCCTACCTGACTTACCTCCTCTGCCCCTACCTCTAGAAGATCTACCTCTCCCTGCATAGTTTGCTTGGGAGGTAGAGCCTTCTTCATCAACCTTTTTGTTTTTACCCTTGTCTTTAGCCTTCTTATCAGTATATAGGGCAGAGGGATTGTTAACTTTTGATTGCTCTCCATTCTTTGTGATCTTTGCTTCATGTGTGAAGAGTTGTCCAATCAGAGTTGTTAGATCAGGTGCTTGGATGTCCATGTATAAGTCCATTGCTGTGGTAAAGCTCTCCCACTTGTCATCTGCCTTTAGTCCATTGATCACTTGTCTGACTATTTGCTCTTCCTCAATCTCCTCTCCAACACTTGCAAGTTGGTCTGCAATGTCCTTGACTTTGGTAATAAAATCTGAGACAGATTGCTTTGATTGCTTCCTAAGAGTTGTAAACTCAATCCATAGCTGATTCTTTCTGGCCCTTGTGCTTGATGAAAAATAAGTTGACAAGGTTTCCCAAGTCTCTTGGGAAGTTTTGCAATTCCTTATGTGTGGTAGAAGGAAATCAGAAATAGAGTTTAGAAGATATGACCTTGCCAAAGCATCTTTTGCACACCATTGATTGAGTCTCTCTTGCTCTTCCTTGGTGGGTAGGCCTCTTGCTTTGAATGAGGGCAATTCCTCATCTCCTGATATGAATCCAAACAAGCTCCTTCCTTGTAGATAGGTCTTCATCCTTAGAGACCAAGCTTGGTAGTTGTTCCTGTCTAATTTGTCAATGAAGGAAGGGAAACCATCACCCATGATTACCTTATAAGCTCTGATACCACTGTTGGGAGTGATGGTTGGATGTACTCAGAAGATCAAGTTGGTGCTGCTAGACCTGCTTCACACCTGCCCTCCTTTGACTCCAGATATGCTTAGTAGACTCCTTGAGCTTCCAAATGATACCAAGAAACCATATATGTGCTTTGCAAATGTTATGAGTAATGATCAAATCAAGACACACTACTTGTGACTTCAAAATCTTGAAAAACTTGCTATTTTGGTATTAACACCTGCTCAGTGTTATGCTCAGTGTGACCAGTGTAGTTGCAATTAGCAAAATTCCTTCTAGAGATATTCTATTAGCTTAGTAATCTTCCAGTTGCAAGTGGAATGAAAGGAAATGATAAACTACACTCATAGAAATCACTTTAGCAAAATAAGGTGTACCCCCGATTTTTTAGGAGACTTACAGTCACAGACCAGTGAGCACCCCGACTGAGATTTCTATGTGATGGTTGATCCAATGGCCTTGAAACTTTGTAGGCGTGTAGTAGACTATGAGCTAAATCCAATGCACTTTGAATCATCCAATGTGGTTCAGTAGATCTTGAGATATGCCTTGTTGAAGTTGACAGAGTTGAAGAGTACACTCAGAGAATAACAGAGATGATCAATATGAGTATATGTATTAAATCTATTGATTGTACATTCCCATTGGCATGATATGTAATGCCCAATGGTACTCAGACGTGTAGGCTATGGTATAGCTCATACACACTCAATGATTCACTCAGAAGTGCCTCGGGAAGAGTGACACATCCCCGCGACTTTTTCCTTCACATATATATAGTTTGAGTGAGAATTTGAATTTTGAATTCTAATTCAATTCTCCTAGAATCTTGTACCTAAAAAGTGAATGAGATATTCTCTCAATCATTCATCTACTTTTCCATGACTTTCTCAAGTAGGTGTGATTACAAGAGTGATTAAAGTCATATAGACTTTTACATGAGATAAATGGTAAGATCAATAAGACTAGGTTCCTATGGTTCATTCTTCAAGTGATATCCTCATGAATTAACCCAAGCTAGGCTTCCAAGATTCAGCTTTATGTTGAGTCTTCAAGGTTGATATCCAAGCCAAGTGTTAAGGCTTGAATTACACCAACACACAATACCTAGGAGATAGTTTGAAAAAGGTTTTTTCTTGATGGTTTTATACCTAAAGAGAATTATAAGATATACTTGCTCTCCTATCTTAAAGTTGATTTTTCTCCTTTGAGGAACACCATGTCTATAACCCTATCTCGAGCTCTACCAAAGTTGTCCTTAGCAACCATAAGCATACCATTCATCCCTTCTAAGAATTCCTTTTTAGCTTGGACTCTCATATGTTGCAATCCTACTGCATAAGGAGCTCTTAGCTGAAACGTGTACATAATCATAAATGGACAATGCCCAGTGGAGAAGTGCTTGGCACTACTATATGTAATTTCTACAACACGTAAGTACTCTTCCCACTTAGTTTGAATTTTATTCACATTAGTGGAAGAATATCCTCTACGATTCAGTTAAGCCTTTCTATTTGAACATCCATCTAGTTGTGCTTGGCTATACTCATGCAAAGTTTAGTATCCAACCTCTTGAAGAGTGCTCCCCATAAGTGGCTATTGAAATTCCTATCCTGGTCCAAAACAATATCTAAATAAAGACCTGATAACAGGTATATGTTTTCAAAAAGTAACCTAGTCAACTTAGGTGTCTTCACTATACAACATGTTGGAAACCATTTTGGTTAACCTATTCAGAATTATTGAGACTGATATTTTCCCCTTCCATGTCTTAATTAAACCCACTATAAGATCCATCGAGATACTCTCTGACTTCCAATTGGGAATATACAATTGGTGGAGTAATCTTTCAATCCTCAACCTCCTCATCTTTATTGATGTGACATTTATTGCACTTAAGAACATACTCTAGGATGTCCTTATGGAATTGAGGCCAATAAACCTCCCTCTTAACAAGATCATATGTCTTGCTAACTCTTGGGTGTGTCCCACACTAGGTGTATCATGACACTCATACAATATGTACCATCGTCTATCAAAATATCTAGGAAAACACAACTTGTCTTTATAAAATAGATATTCATCATAGACACTTTCTTCCAATTGTATCCTTCTTGAGTACCCATCAATACTCCATCCTCATCTGAAACTGATGTATTAAGATCCCCTTTTGCTATGGTTTCCAAATTCAATATATATGTGGGATCAAGCCTACATTTCCTTTTTATGGTCTCAAGTAGCTCACTAGTGATCTAAACTAAAACTAAGTCCATTACGCATAGTTATGCAACTAAGCGAGTCATCCACAATGTTAAACTCTCCCTTCCTACACCTAAGGTCATAATCAAAATTTCGAA
Organism: Ceratopteris richardii; assembly: GCA_020310875.1. Classification (NCBI taxonomy): domain Eukaryota; kingdom Viridiplantae; phylum Streptophyta; class Polypodiopsida; order Polypodiales; family Pteridaceae; genus Ceratopteris; species Ceratopteris richardii. The sequence goes on along the minus strand of CM035440.1, from coordinate 66,582,127 downwards.
CGGTCTCTACCCAAGGGGCCTTACAAACTTTAACATCTATTTGATTGGAGAGCCATTTGCTCTCTTAATCAAGCACTATCATAAATTTGCCAACATATAAATAATGAATCCATTTGTCAAAGCATGAGTAATTCCATGTGTTGCCTTCTCATAAATGGAGTAGTTCTTCTCAACCTGTTCTACTTTTTTGCTCTAAAAACCACTAATCGACCATCTTGCAATAAAACTACTTCTATTGCGAAATCACTCATGTCAATCTCAACCTCAAAAGGGTTTCTTGGGATTTGCTATATGGAATTATGGAGTTGTAGCACTTTTCACCTTGATATTTTCCATACTTTGCTTTTGTTCATCTCTACAATGAAAGGTTCTCCATTTCCCTTTAATGGGACAACATAACTCCTTCATCATCTGGTTCTTGATTTGTCTAATTCCATTGACATCATTACCTCTAAGTATGATATACTCAACATATACACATAGGTATATTACCTCTGAATTACTTCTCTTGATGAATAGAGAAGTGTCCGCATGACAAAACCTTGGTCTTGGAGGTATGTGGTTAACCTGTGATTCTATGCCCTAGGTGCGTACTTTAATCCATAAAGAGCTTTATTCAATTTGCATACATACGTTACCTTATTAGGATCCTCATAGCCAGGAGGTTGTGACATATATACCTCCTCTGAAATCCATCCATTCAAGAAAGCATTTTTGACATCCAATCGGTACATGTTCCAATTTTTTGATGCAGCCACACTTACCAACACTCTAATGGTTGGCATCTTGGCCATAGGTGAGAATGTCTTTTCATAGTCAATGCCTTGGGTTTGTGCAAAACCCTTGGCTACCAATCTGGCTTTGTACCTGTTAATTAACACCTCAGAATTTCTTTTGATTTTATATATCCATCTTGATCCAATTACCTTCATGGACTTTTTCTTTGGTACTAGTTCCCATCTGTTACTTTCCTTGAGTGCTCCAATCTCCTCATCCATAGCTTCCTTCCATTCTGTCTTGGTTATGACTTCTTCATATGATCATGGTTGTTCAATTGACAAATATTTGGCAAGATAAACAGAGTGTTTAGTAACAAGAGATGTATCATACACATATCTAACAGGTTTCTTGCTTTCCCTTTGTGATCTTCTGATTGATTGACTTGAAGATTCAGGTATGTCTTCAAGTTTCTTCATCTTCATTTTTCCCTTGGATTTTCATGCCTTGAGTTCTTCAAGGTTGATAGTGTCTTCATCATCTGAATTTGAGTCTTCATTCTGAGTATGTTCCTCCTTAGCAAGACTTGGAAACTCCTCCTCCAAGTCATAGGGTAGTTTAAACTTCCTGCATTCATTCTCATACCAAGAATCATTTTCATCAAAGACAACATCTCTACTAACCATGAATCCCTTATTTGAAGGGTTGTAAAACCTGTATCCTTTTTTATTCACATCATATCGAATAAAGATACACTTCTCAGCCTTGGGGTCTAGCTTACCTCTTATCTGAGAAGGAATGTGTACATATGCTACACATCCAAATATCCTGCAATGGTCTAGTGAGGGTCGTTTACCATGCCATGCTTCATAAGGTGTCATCCCATCAAGGTATTTTGATGGTAACCTAGTTATGAGATAATTGGCAGTAGAAACACTCTTTGCCCATTAATAGTTAGGTAACTTTTTTTCATTCAACATTGACCTAGCTATTTCAACAACTAACCTATTTCTTCTCTCAGCTACCCATTCTATTCAGGAGTATACCTTGTGGTGATTTCTCTCTTAATGCCTCTGTCCTGCAAGAATGCTTCAAAATCATTGGAGAACTACTCACCTCCTCCATCTGACCTTAGCCTCTTTAGATTCTTCCTTGCCTGATTCTCAACAACTGCAAGGTATTTTTTAAAACAGATAAACACTTCATCCTTGTGCTTCATGAAGTACAATACAGTCCACCTGCTACAATCATCAATAGAAGATACATAGTACTGTGATTATGAGATTGAGGGGTCTTTACTTGGTCCCCATACATCTGTATAAACAAGCTCTAGGTAGTCCTCATGCATGTATCCTTTCCTTGAGAAGGGTAACCTGTGAGACTTCCCAAATTGACAAGCACTACATTTATATATCATATGTTGTTTGGAAACATTGGGTATCCCAATTACACATTGATCCCTGCATATTTGTTTCAATGTTCTTTCTCCTACATGCCCTAATCTTTTATGCCAAATCTCAAGCTTTGAAAGTGTTTGGTCTTTATAACTGTGTAGTGCAATATTCTTTGTGTCTTCTAGCTCAAAAGTAAAAAGTCTACCTGATTTTTCTCATTTTGCTATTCTCTTGAACCCATGTCTTGGATCCTCCACAAATGCCCCAAATTGGTTGAATCTAACCTGCAAACCTTTCTCCACAATCTGTCCAACACTCATCAAATTTTTGGTGATGGTTGGTACATAGAGTACCCTACTCAACAAGTTTTGATTTCCATCACAAGTCTTAACATTTCCAACTTTAACTACTGAGTGCTTGGTGTCATCACCTGTTTGTACTTGATGCTTACCTTTTGGTTCCTCAAGGTCAGAGAGTAGAGCTACATTGCCAGCCACATGATTTGAACATCCTGAGTCAATGTAGAATAGGTGCTCATCATTTATACCTGGTTTTGAAGTCATGTTGATGATCAGAAGAGAATCATCTTGCTCTCCTTAGATGTATCCATAGAGACCCCTTCTTTGTAGGTATGTCTTCATCCTTAGAGACCATGCGTGATAGTTGTTCCTGTCCAATTTGTCAATAAATGAAGGAAAACCATCTCCCATTTTACCTTAGTTTGTTGTGATACCACTGTTGGGAAAGATGGATGGACACTCCAAGAGAATGAGTAGGTATTGCCAAATCTTGCTTTGTACCAGCCCTTTGATGCTTCAGAGTTGATAAGTGGACCTCCTAAGCTTTCCAATGACACCATAAAATGGCCTATGTACTTTGGAAATGATGTATGTAAAGATTGAATCAAAACAGACAACTTTGAATCTCAAGCTTTAAGGAAAACCTTCTATTTTTTACTTGACACCTGCTGGATCTTTTGCTGAGTATGACCAGCACAGTAGGAATTGGAAAAATTCCTTTTAGGGGTATCTAACTAGCTTAGCAAAGCTAACTATTACAAGTGTAATGATGTAAAAAGATTAACTATGCTTAGAGAAATCAATTTAGGACTGTTGCAGACTTTGACCAGTGATCACCTCGACAAGCTTTTCTCTGAAATGGCTGAATAGAATCTCTTCAAATTATGATAGCATGTAGACAACTTTGAGCTGGTTCGAACAAGCTTTAGATCTTTGAATGCGGTGGAGAAATGACTGAGATATGGTCTCCACAAGTTGACTGATTTTCAATTACTATCACAAAGAACTCAGAAAATCAACTCTGGCCATGAGTCCCTATTGTTTTTCCAAGCTTCTAACATCCATTTGGACATGATTTTGTTTGCCATAGCTGCCACACCTCTTGTTTGAATTAAGGCATTCCTCTATGGTTGGGGTCTACCATCCAAATAAAAGTCTTAGTGATTCTTTTCATTCTCATCAACTTAGAGTTATATGGCCTCCATCAATTGAATAAATAATAAACAACGAAAATAGGAAACTTTTGATGACCCGCACTCTCTAAGTAACATTCCATTGCATACCTTTCTAGCATTGAAGTTTTGTATCCAATGTATTAAGAACATAGTCCAACTTCTTTCATATCAAAATTTTAAGCCCAAAGCAATACTTTGGAGCCTCAGAACTTGGCCAGAAAGAAGTTTCTAGCACCCTCCATCATGGATAAACTAGGGAGGCGATCGAGAGGTGGCTCTAAAACTATACCTAGAATGGTTAATTTTGGAGCTTGTAGCTTAGCAAACAAAATCTAGGCATAACCAAAAATTAGATATACTTCCCACTCAATTAGGAAAAAGGGCATTAGTATCATCAAAAAAATTCATGACACCATTTACTCTTAAGTCCCAGGAAGTAGAAGGCTTGTGATACTTTTCAGTAAATATGATTTTCAACAAGATATTTGAGGCTATGAATGCTAATAGAGAAAGAAATGATCCAAAGGGAAGTCCTATCTGATATATGTTTTGCGCTTAATGAGGCAAGAAAAATTATCATCGATAGTAATGCAGGCGGAGGCATTGCCTATACACAAAGCACCCATTCTAATAAGCGCAGAATCCAATCACATGTCCCATTAGAGATTTAAAAATGAATTCCCACCCAAGTGTATCATAAGCCTTCTCAAATTTTCCTTGAGAAATACTCAACATTGGTTACATTACTTAGCAAACTCAAGAACTTCCTAGATTTCAGCAATAACATCTTAAAGAGACCTACCTTTGATAACAGCTTTATCATCGTTACGCAACGAGTGGTGAAGGTGATTAGGATTAACATACACTCCTACCATATTCATGTGCTTGATGAATAATACTTTTCATGATTATCTAGATGAATTCATCTTAGAATTTCGTGATGATATGTTTGTATACTATAAAGATGATGATATGCATGTTGTACATCTCAAGAAGACTTTGCAAACTCTTGAAGAACACGAATTGCAAACTCTTGTCATGTAATAGTCTTCTAGGTATGCGGGCATAACATTAACTTCCAAATAACTTCAAATAGATAATATTTTGATTTTAACTCCAAGTTATAGATATTGCATCATTTCATGACAACTTCGTATTGGTGCCGTGCCATTTGGACCAAATGTTTGATTTAGGGCAGCGAATGATATTCTATAATAGTTTTCTTATCTATCATTCAATGTTGAATCTTTTTTATTGAAAGATTTGTCCTTTCAGTAATATCAATCTATTGAGATTTATATTCACATGATAGTTTTATATTCACATGATAGTTATATCAATCCATAGTTGTAAATTCAGATGATAGTTATTCACATGATGATCAAAATCTATTAACCCCTTGCTGGTGTTTGTAGGTATTAACATTTTTACTTCCAAGCAATGTTTTCGAATCTTACCAAAAAACCTCTACTATTAATATTTTATGATTTAGGAAATTAATCAACATATTGTCTATACACATTCATGATTATGCATTACTTGAAATGAGCCTTACAATAACTTTGTTCTCACTGGAGGAACTTTATGACTATTTATCAAGCTTGACATCCTATCGCGATGCATCATTTGGTATTTGGAGTATATGCGTGAAATGTAGAATCTTTGAAAATTGCGCTGTAGTAGTTCTGCACTCATAACTAGAACTACTCCATGTTCAATACTTTCTTATTCCCAAAGATTCCCTTCAAGTATGAAGAAATATGTGAAAAGTTCCTCCAAATGAAAATCCCTAGTACAAATAACAACTTCCATTTTCACAATGAGTCGAAATTTGGGCATATTCAGCTTTTGGTTGAAGAGCTTTTTATTGATCCCTTAGAAGTAGGAGCAATAATAAATCGAAAATTATAAGTTATTTAGATCTTTTCGTAGCATGCCTTGAATAGTACAAAAAGACTTTTCACAATCCATGAGTAAGATCCCTCTTCTCCAATGTTACAAACTACACTATGTAAAGTGTTCCTCCTATTATCTCATGTTCGTGAGGTAGAAAATGATCTTAACATAATCATCAGGCCATTTGATAAAAACAATGTATTATTGTCTAGCCCCCACTAATATCCATTGGATACATGTCATATTTCTGCTGATATGGAAAACACTAGAGGAAATGTTGGGTTTCAATACATTTATGATAAAAAATAAATTTGAAATCTGACTTTGTAAATTTTGCACTCTAAAAATCCAATCATTGGATTCACATGAAGAAAGTAAAAAAAAATGATGAAAGCAAAAATTAACTACATACAAAAGAGTATAGAGGAAAAAAAAATATTCCTTTGAATTTAAATTCTATACAAATTGTCATCAATAATGATGGGTCAAATTATTTCGATAGAATTCATCCGCATGGTTTACATTTGTATCCTCTCTCTTGTATTTTTTCTTTCTTTCATGCCATCATCATGGTAAAGATGGAGTATTTCATTTAGCTCATCTACAAGTGAATAGGCAAGTTCCATAGGGCCAATCCGAAATCTTTCTGTATTATCAAAATGTTCCTTTCCTAGTTCTTCATCCGCATCTGCAAATTCATTTATTGCATTAATGTTATTTTTTTTGTTGCTTACTTGAGCTTGGATCTATGTCGAGTGAAATGTAGTTTCTGAACATTCTAAATGGGAATTCGAAAGTCGTGCTTGAAACAAAATAGCATGGCAATGAATAAGGTATAATTCACTAAATATTAAGACCTCATGATTGTTGGAGTTAGACGTCTGCGGAAGCACGCGAACAGCACAAGGAAGAAGAAGAAGCTTGGAGCACAACACACAAGACTGAAATGTATTACTAGAGAATGTACAAAGATAAGTAGCCCATTAGGGCAATAGGCGTATATACAAGCCGGGGGAAAAAAACCTCCTAAAGAGGGAAAAAAGTGCCCCGGCAGTCCTAGAGTGTTCACACACATCACTACCTAAATATATCAACAAATCCCCCCTGGGAGTGATGCGGTGAACAAGGAGCTGGCACTCATGTATAAGGAAGTGCCAAGCTATGTGGAAATCACTCCACAAAAGGAAGTAAGCCCAAAGCTTTGCGGAAAGCTTCAAACTTCTCCCTAGGCAGAGCCTTCGTGAAAAGGTCTGCAATGTTCTCCTGCGTGGGCACATATGCCAAGCTGATCTCCCCAGCAGAGAACCTCTCCCTGACATAGTGATAATGCACCTCAATGTGCTTAGTGCGAGCATGGAACACAGGGTTCCTCGCAACTGCCAATGCGCTCTGACTGTCAGTGAAGATGGTGGTGGCAGAAGACTGGCCAACACCCAAATCAGCCATAAGGCGTCTGAGCCACACACACTCAACAGTCGCTGTGAAAGCTGCCCTATACTCAGCCTCACAACTGGAAGTGGCCACAGTAGGCTGCTTCTTGCTCAACCAAGATATACATGAGCTACCAAGCATGAAGCAAAAACCACTGGTGGACACACGAGTGTCGTAGCAACCAACCCAATCTGAGTCAGAAAAAGCATGCAAATCTGGCGGTAGTGATCCCCCCTTGGGATAAAACAACCCAAGTAGCCGAGTACCACTCAAGTAGCGAAAGATGCGCTTAACCGCTTTCCAATGCGTGACTCCTAGGCAATGCATGAACCTGCTCATCTGTGAGACAGCAAATTGAATATCTGGCCGAGTAATGCATAAGTAAAACAAGCAACCAACAGCCTGCTGATAGAGAACAGCATCAAATGCATCTCCAGCATCATGAAGACTCAATCGTAAACCTGTCTCCATAGGAGTGGCAATAGGCTTATAGTCTTCAAGGCCAAAACGCTGCAATAATGTGTCAATATATTTCGTTTGACACAAAGCCATTCCACCATCAACGTGCATAAACTGAATGCCCAAATAGTGATGCAAATGCCCCAAATTAGACATCTCAAATGAGGCATGCAAATCAGCCTTAAAATCAGCAATATGTGTCTCAATAGGACCAGTGAGCAGCACGTCATCAACATAGACAACAATGATCAGAAGCACATCATTAGCACGCTTAACATATAAGGTGCTTTCAGTTGGACTGTTCTCAAAACCATGTGCAATCAGATAGGCATGTATCTTCTCATACCAAGCACGTGGTGCTTGCTTTAAACCATATAACGCCTTCTTTAACCTGCACACCTGGTTTTCATGCCCTTTCTGCACAAAGCCACGGGGCTGAAAAACATACACTTCTTCATGCAAGTCACCATTCAAAAATGTTGTTTTAATGTCCAACTGATGTACATTCCAACCATGATGGGCTGCAAGTGCACAAATGCTCCGAACAGTAGTCATACGGCACGTAGGTGCAAAGGTCTCATCAAAATCAATGCCTCTTTCCTGTGCATAACCCTTTGCAACAAGCCTAGCCTTATACCTGTCAACTGTACCATCAGGTTTACGCTTCAGCTTGTATACCCACTTAGTGCCAATGGCCTTCTTGCCAGGAGGCAAGTCACATAAAGACCATGTATCATTCTTCATTATAGCATCATATTCAGATTGCATAGTAGCCATCCAATTTTCTGAATTTTGTGCTTCATCAAAAGAAACAGGCTCATTCTCATCACAGAGACTAGATGCAGCCATAGCATAGCAATCTGATGCAAAGGAGGCACTATGAGAGCCTGAACGAGTACGATATGACAAAGGTGCATCTAATTTGCTGTCACGCAAAGTCTGCACCAGCCATTTTGGCATAGTTTTTGCCTGCTCAATATAAGCTCTCTCATCAACAAGTGCATCATGTAAATCTGCATCAGAAATGGAATGATCTGCATCATCATATGAAACCTGCAAAGGCTGAGAAGTTGCCTCATTAGGACCAGCGTTAGCCTGTCCACCTGTAAAAAGAGGCATCAAAGTATCATACATGTCTTTGGATCTAACAGATGTCTCCTTAGTACATGAAAGCAATGGCTGAATAGCATCTTCCACAAAGACAACATCACGGCTAACCAGAATGCGTTTAGTCTGTGGATGATACAGACGATAGCCTTTACTTTCAGAACTGTACCCAACAAAAATACATTTTACTGCCTTATCATCCAATTTTCTGTGATGTTGTTCAGGCACTAATGCATATGCCAAACAACCAAAAACACGCAGATGAGCAACAGATGGCTTGCGGTCATGCCAAGCCTCATATGGAGTGATAGACTGCAACGCTTTGGTGGGATACCTGTTCAGTACATATGCTACACACATGACAGCCTCAAGCCAGAAACTATGTGGTAAAGCCTGACTTTTGACCATGCACCTCGCCATCTCCATGAGTGACTTGTTCTTTCGTTCAGCAACTCCATTCTGTTGAGGTGTATACGGCACTGTACACTGGTGTTTTATCCCACGTTCAGCCAGAAATGCATTAAAATCTGAAGACATATATTCCCCCCCTCGATCAGAACGGAGGGTGCCCATTTTACATGCTGACAGATTTTCAGCCAAAACCAAAAACTGTTTGAAGCACATGAACACTTCCGACTTTGCTTTGAGTGGATATACCCATACATGCCTGGAAAAATCATCAATGAAAGTCACGAAGTAAAGGTAATTTCCAAAAGAGGGTGTCTACATAGGACCATAGACATCACTATGTACAAGCTGCAATTTCTGCATAGCCCGAACTGAACCATCTTTTGGAAAGGAAGAACGCTGCATTTTGCCCAAAATACAGCCTTCACAAACATGTTTTCCAGGTGCCTCAAGTTTGGGCAAAGAGGACACCATTTCAGATTTCTGCAGGCGTAACAAACTAGCAAAATTCAGATGACCAAAGCGTGCATGCCAAAGCTTTGCATCTGACATAGCCTGAGAATCATGAACTGCACATGCCGAATCATTCATAGATCTTTCATAGTCTATGAGCTTATACAACCCACGACATAAAATGCCAGAAGCAATAATCACATCGCCATTTGAGAGATCATGGACTGTACACCTGTCATCAACGAATTTCACAACCAAGCCAATCTTGGCTAATGCAGAAACTGATAACAGGTTCTTTTTTATCCCTGGCACAAATAAAGCATCTGACAAAGTGAAAGAACTACCATCAGCAGTAGTCAGAATGATCTTACCAACTCCCATAACAGGATAAGAGGAGTTATTGGCGCATGTGACAGTATTCCCTGTAGGGGCAGGCTCGAGTGAAGAGAAGAAACTCCGCTGCGAGGTAATATGTTTGGTCGCCCCACTGTCAAAGTGCCAAACATCTGAGTCTACTGCAGACATGCACTGATCATGAGAAGATGGGTCAAAACTGCAGACAGTAGTAAACACCCATTCTTCTTCCTACACAAGATTTGCAGACTCTGTTTTTGGTGTAGAGGCCTCTGCAACAACCATTCCAGCCTCTTTCTTCTTTGCCTCTTTAGCAGCCAGTTTTGGACAGTTCTTTATAATATGATCATTTCCTTTACAGTACTTGCAGAACAATTTCTGCTTTTCTGATTTCTTCTCATCTTTATCCTGGTTCTTCGATTGTGCAGCATTTGCAGATTTCTGCTTACTAGTAGAAGAGCTCCATTTTCCTTTGCCCTTCTGACTAGCCAGGAAAGCTTGATCTGCAACACGCATAATGGACCTGTTTTGCCTGGACTGATCTTCCTACAACAGAACAGAGACTAATTCCTCAAATGACAAGGCATTCGGATTGCCTTTCATCATCAATCGAAGAGTAGAGGCAAAACTCTGATATGAATCAGGAAGGCCATTCAGAACGGTCTGCACAAGTGAGCTATCTGGTATAACCTCATCAGCAGAAATCAATTGTTCCTTCAGGTCTTTGATCTTTGTAAGAAAACTGTCCATCGAATCACCTTCATTCATGTGCTCACTCTCCAACTGTTTTCGGAGGTAAGCAACACGAGCCTCATTCCTAGCCTGGTACAAAGTGGTAAGTGTATCCCAAGCATCCTTTGCTGTTCTACAAGAGCGAATGTGAGGAATAATGGCACGTTTGATAGACAAAGCTATCAATGCATGTGCCTGGGCATCTCTGCCATCCCAACGAATCTGCTCTGCAGTAGGTGCAACAGAAACAGCAGCACGAACAGGAATCTGCGGAATATCATCTTCGACACCATCTTCATCAGCTCCAACACCTGTATTTGCAGTACCTATCGTTACAGGTGTAACAGGACGTCTTTCAACACCCTGCACAATGTTCCACAATCCTTTTGCAACCAGTACATGTCGCATCATATAAGCCCATAATGGGTAGTTGGTACCATCCAACTTATCCTCAACAGCCAACATACGGAATACATCACTGCTTTCAGCCATGCCCGGTGACTAAAATACCTTGATGCAGAAAATTGACTGTATCTCAAAAAGTTGAACAGAACTGCCCAGACGAGTTCTGCTAGACCTGTAGCAGACTTCGAGACGCTTAAACTGGCGAACAGAAACTGGTATATACCTTTGGCACAAAAGGACGAAATAGCCTGCACAAGCGCTGCGATAGTGCATTCGGAGGCCGAAACGAGCTCAGATCGCGATTTTGGCACCACAGAGCAAAGCCGTTTTGATCTCGGAAACACCCTGAGTATGCTCACCAAATTTCGTGCGAATCTGAGACTGCAAACGGAGGAGTGTCGACGGCGCCCTAGAAGAAGCGACGACCTGCTCTGATACCAATTGTTGGAGTTAGACGTCTGCGGAAGCACGCGAACAGCACAAGGAAGAAGAAGAAGCTTGGAGCACAACACACAAGACTGAAATGTATTACTAGAGAATGTACAAAGATAAGTAGCCCATTAGGGCAATAGGCGTATATACAAGCCGGGGGAAAAAAACCTCCTAAAGAGGGAAAAAAGTGCCCCGGCAGTCCTAGAGTGTTCACACACATCACTACCTAAATATATCAACAATGATGGGAAACAAAGTAATACGTAATACGTAACGTGAAATGATCTTTTGGGAAACAAAGTGATCACATGAGAAACATGACCACATATAACACCATTAAACAATGTCTCCAAAGGCCTACAAGCGTTTGGAAGGTTCTTGCGAAAGCCACTAAATTGAAGCACATTAATCTCCATGGACTTTTTTCAACTTTTTGCATGCTTTTCTGTTCGAATTTGCACCATGAAAGGAGGTGGATATTCATCAACGAGCTTCAATCCTTTTCTTCTCCTCGTAGGGTCTCGCACTACAAATAACAAAAGGTATTTACAACATTTCTAATAACATCAAGGTGTCGAAGGATAGAGCTCAAGCAATGGGCTCAGGCATAATGTCATTCATTTATGAACGAATTCGATGCAAAGCCTCGGTCTCAAGTATGATTGGATCTCAACTTCTCTTTAGGTCCAGGATACCTTCAAATTTTGTCTTTCTGATCTTTGACCTCCTTTCCAAAATAGTAAATATCTTTTCTTGAAGATTCCAAACTTCCCATTCTTTGATATCAAGTTGAGACCATGGGTGGAATTTTCTATATTGGTCAAACCTTGAGCTTTGTTCCGCAACTATTCCTACATATTATAAGAATGGTCTACAAACATTACAATGAAACTTGGCAGAAAACTCCCTCTATTAGTCAGCCAATTTCGTAACGGTGAAAACCTTATTCTTTCAATAAATGATCTTTTTTGTTGATATTCATTTTCATGATTATGATTCCATACTAGAATCTTCCCTTCCCTCACTCTAAGAACAAAAAATATCTTGCAAGCCATATATCTCAAGAAGAAAGACGTAGGAAATTTCTTTACGAATTGTATCCCTGCCTTATGTAAACTAAAACCACCAATAACTCAATAATAATAGCCTTCAGCCTTTTACTCATCATAATTTCTTAGGCTACTGCAATATTATAAGTCAACCTTGAGCAAAAATGACATAGTTGTAGTTTGGGGTTTATTTTCATTTTCTTCTTTCAATTTTGTACATGGGCATCATGAAGACCTCTAATCTCGAGAGTCGTCCTACTAGTGTTGGGATGCAGTTGTGATCGGTGAATTGTATTTATAGAGAAAAAAAAGTACTTGTAATTTTTTAAGAAGATAGTTTTCATAATCTCTCGTAATCTTATCGTGCTCTTTTGTGACCACCCCTATACTTAATTGAGGTACTATTGGCACCAAATCTTCATCTAAACAGAAGTTCAATCCTCTTCTTCATTTGATTCACTCGAGACTTCATTTATTATTCTCTACTTTGACTTCTTCTTAGCACTACAACTTCCTCTTGAGTCCTTCATCTCCACATTCACAATAGCTTCCTCAACAGCTATAGGACCCTCAATAAAAGAAGGCTCAAAATGATTAGATTGACATCTTCATTTATCTGATTTTCCAACTTGTGGACTATATACATTATGAACAATCTTTTTTCTACGTAAGAAATATCCTCCTTATATCCTTACTTGTATGAACAATCCAAATGACATCATCAATGATGCAAAATACTTGGCTCTCAAAAGTCCTTGGACGGCATGTCTTTGGCCTTCTTTTTTGCATCTACTTTCTTAGATCTATTTGCCTCCTTTTCTAGAACCTTCATTTCGAACTTCCTTACCTCGTCACACTTCCTCTGGTCCGCATTCAACCTGTTCAATGTATTTTCATGTTCAAAATTCGGATTGACGTTATACAGGAATTTGACATTCAACACAAACTTGCTATCTTATTAGTGCAAAATGGCTAAAGCTATGCATTATCAAACATGAAAATATAGTAGAAAACATTGTCTTTTTATGGTCTTTCACTTGAATTCTGGCTCACTTGCATCAGTTCGTAATATTTATTGACTTTCTTGGCCAAATAAAATTGATTTCTTATTTAAACATGAAGCTTGCCGTGTACGTTATTAGTTGATATGCTAATTTGAACATTTCCATATGGCTATCTTGATAGTCTCTAGATAATTACAAAAAATGATTACTTCCTCTAGTCTTGGGTCGTCATGATGCTTGAGATCCGATTTATGTAGTAAGGCATGACTGGTACCGACTTTATGCGTAATATATATGTTAGGCATCATGGTTGTGCATAAAGTCAATATGGGGCATCGCTTTTAAGCGACCCATATTGACGTTATGTAGAAAGCTCCTGTGAGGCATCAAAATTCCACATATATCAAGGAATCATGTTAAAATCATGTAGGAGGTCAATGCGAGATATGAATTTTATGTGGAATCCCGATGCTTAGCATTGAATTCCTGCATAGTTGAAAGCACTCATCGCATTTGTGTGGGAATACGTGATCTTCATAGAATGTTTTCATTTTTTAGTGCATTTTCACCATTTTCACATCATTTCTCATGTGTGAGAGTGCAAGAAAGAGCTAGGAAGTGCTTGGGAGTGCATGCGCTTGTGCATTTCACGATCTTCAACACATTTGCGGCTCAGCACAAAAATTCGAATTTCCTGCCTAAAAACTTAGAAAATTGCGTCTTTCTTAAAAAATCACGATTCTTTGGAAAATTTGAAATTTTTTCCTGCCTAAATTTTTTTGAGAAATTCAGGATTCTTTGTAAGAAATTCATGATTCTCTAGACTTAGGCATTTTTTTGAAAATCACGATTCTCTTGAAGAAATTCACGATTCTGTGGAAGAAATTCGTGACTCTTTGGACTTAGGCATTTTTGAGAAAATCGCGTTTCTCTGGAGTTGTCAATTTTGCGAAAATCGTGATTCTTTGGATTTGTGGATTTGGAGAAAGTCATGATTCTCTGGAAGAAATTTTGGATTCCCTGCTAGAAATTCAAGATTCCCTAGACTTTAGAAAGTTTGAGAAATTCGCGATTCTCTGCTAGAAGTTCGTGATTCTCTAGAAATTAGCATTTTTCAGAAAGTCTCCATTTCCTAGAAGAAATTCACGATTCTTTGGACTCAGTGATTTTGAGAAATTCATGATTTCTTGGAAGAAAGTCACGATTTCTTGGACTGAGCGCTTTTGAGAAAGTCGCGATTTCCTCAAAGAAAGTCGCGATCTCTTGGACTTAGAGATTTGAGAAATTCATGATTCTCTGCTTGGAAATTTTTGAGAAAGTCGTGATTTTCTGGAGTAGAGTTTGAGAGAATCAGGATTCTCGGAAAAGAAAAACATGACTTTTTGGTTGCCTAATTTGCGAAAAATCGTGATTCTTTGAGAGCTCCTGTTTGCCTGTTTTGGCCACAAGAAGGCTGATTTGACATAATGTTTTCATCCAAAATCTATTTTTTGGGCTCAAGAGTGCATTGGAAATCTCCTTTTGGAAAGCATTGATTTTTCAAATAGAGTAATTTGAAGTTGACCTTTAGGTGGGGTTGGGAAGCCAGGGGAGCTCCAAAGGAGTTTGAGCAAAACCAAGGGGAATTTAGGGCACTAGAAGACAAAGCTTATGAACTTGAGATCTGGTAGACACCTAGGCAAGGATAGACAAAGCATTAGATCTTCTGAGGATAGGGTCAACCATACAGCTAAGTCTTGGGCTCAACAACTTAGTGGTTATCCCTACACATGAAGTTCAGAAAGAAGTGACTCAGAAATGTCTTTTAGCATGGAGAGACCTGCACCTACATCAAGAAATGCCTATTTACAAACACGAGAAGGTCCTTATAAAACACAATTGGAGTATATCAGGACCAACCAGTTAGGTGCATGCATCTATGAGGATGGTCTAAGGCGATCTGTGGTCCAACTCAAGAATCTTGATCAACCTTTTGTACTTGAATAGCTAGTGGTGAAATTTGAAGAGGGTTAATACATTGATAAGGAAGGAACCATTTATGTGGTTACAAGCTTACCAGATAGGACATATGAGTTTGGAACTATCATTCCTGAGGATGAGATAGGAGATCTAGAGCAAGGGGACCTAGGATGAGAACCCAAGACTCCTAGAGGCAAGTCAGTTTTGACTAGAGTGATCACTCGAGATTGGATCCCTCGAGACAGCAAACGCATAGAACTATTCTTGAATAGAGAAATAGAGGAAGTCTTTTGGAGATTCAAGCCAGATCAACCTAGCCCAATAGTCACCGTCTACAAATTCAAAGACCCTGAGACACTATGTAAAGTTGTCTATCTAGATAACACATCGGAGAGAATGTTCTTGGTAATGGAGCATGATAGGAATGCATACACATTGGAAGAGTGAATTAATTTTCCCTCCAACAAAGTCTAATGTTTCCTATAGCCTCCAAGGTGTAGGATCATCCAAAGGTCATGAAGCACAAGGAGAACAAACAAGAGAGAGACCTTAGGCCACTTTTGCACACACAATGAATAGAGATAGATAAGGACTTGAAAGTGAAAGAGCCAAAAGAGAAAGATAAAGAGTACATAAGCAACAAACAGCAAGTCATAACAAACGAGAACTATGTCGTAAAAAGAGAACACTCTCGTCAAAAATTACATGTTTTCACCTCATTTTTGGAATTCCTTTACACCAGTATACATATATTACAAAAATGAGGTGAAAACAGGTAATTTTTGACATTTTTTGTCATTTTCTCAAAAAAAATGAGCTCAAAATGTAGTCAAAATTTCACTATATTAGGCATTGACCTGTCCCAAAATGTATATGACAAGACATTGACATCTCCAAAATCTATATGATAAGACATTGACATGTCTAAAATATATATAAGAATGTAGAAATCAATAGTTTTTACACAAAAATAACATTTTAGACATATCTTTAATGGGTGGATATCTGATTGTTATTCAAAATTGCTACAAAACATGGTTTCATTAACCAAACTACTTTGAGGCATTTACATAAGCACTAAAAATGTCTGAGAGCTTCAATGCAACTCACAACTTTGTCGATCTATGTCTACACCCTCATCATCTGATGCACTTGATTCAGTCTCATACTGTTGAGAGCTCTCTTCTTCTTCTTCAATATCCACAAGAGCTCTATCTTCATCCACGTACATACCAAATTCTGCAGGATCATGCACAACTCTTCTTGTTTTCCTATGATTTCCTGTACCACATACATCTGGAGGCTTTTGTTTTATCATGTTGATGGTTGCTTTCCTCAAGTGACCAGTTTTTGTCAAGGAAAAATCATAAACATGAATATCTACATCATCCATTTTAAGAGTGGATGTGCTTCGAATATTCTTTTTCCTTTTTGAACCTGTTCGTTTAGTATCACACACCATTTCTAAGTTATATTTACCTGTGAATGCATTACTACTTTTAGTGTAATACCAATGCACCATCATAGCCTCTATTCTTCTCTGATCAATATCTTTAGTTATCTCTAAAGCCTTTGCAATCCAAAATGGTCTGGTAGCCTCATCACCATCAGCAAGTACTGCAATAAGCGTTCCAACATTTATCTCTATTAAATTTCCTTGCCATCTTGCTTCTGCCTGTTTTGTCATCCTTGGGCCTACATAAATATTTCTTTCTGGTGGATGTATAAAACTTTGAAGTGCATCTGCATTACATGCTTGGGCCACATTCACGGATCTTTGTGTACAAAAATCCCATGTGAATGGAACATCAACTGGCCAGTGACCTGCAATTGTATACTGTATAATCTCTTCTTGATGATTGAAAAAGTCCTCCCACCAAGATACATCTTGATCTCCAGCATATTTTTTTGCACGCTCAATATGTCTCTTCTTTTCAATGAGTGCATGCATCCAGCTTTTACTTTGATCAACCACACTTCCATATCTTTCTGTATTGTTTTTATCTTCATATGGTGATTGTTCTGCACCATACACTGTTACAGTAGACAAATTAGGCACTTGCAATAACAATCTGCATCCCTCTTTAGGCTCCCACCCAAGAGAAGATGAATTTTGCTTTGCAAATAAAAGGGTTATTTCATCAACCCTCCTCATCAAGAATACATGGTTGAAACTAATATTGTGCAATGGAGCCAAAACCTTAGCACTGTTATCAAGGCCCATTGAGCAAAAGTGCTTAAAGTCATAAATCTGTGTGAGGTGTTGAACTTCTGGTTTTGGAGTATATGCTTCTGAAATCAGCTCAGATAAAATCGGAAGAGTAAAAGCATTGTTACATGCCAACTTCTTAGAGAAAGTACTGAACATTTGATCAATGTGATCATGAGTGTGGCCAACCAGAAGAAAATTTACCTTAACCTTCTGAAATACCTGTTTTTCAACAAGCATGCTTAAATATCCAAAGACTGTAGAATTTTTATTCTCTCTTGTAGTATTATCTAGTTGCAAATATAGAGTTGGTGGCAAAAGACCCTTCCATGATTGCAAAACACGATGAATGACAGTAACTGTAAGGTTTGGATCATTATGCACATTCGGATATGTGAAGAAAACCTTGGACATTACAGTTCCATTGTATACCAAAGCACCAACCAAATGCATTTGCACAAGGAATTCATCTCCAATGTCCTTAGGGATGCGATAAAAATGTGGCAAACAAGTTTTTTTTTGATCCATACCATCGATCAACAAACACATATAACGCTCCGGATTTTTGAGTGCCTTACTTCGATGATGAATTGCTTTCTTTCTCTCTAATGCTTGACTGTCATGATGGTTGTTAAGAAGGTTTTTAAAATTATGCTTTTCCTGTGGCGTTGTAGCCCCTTTTGCCATGTTTTTCAAAGTGGCGCAAACTGAACATTCACCCATTCTAACTTTACGAGGAATAGAAACATTGTTAAACTCTTCCTTCCATAATCGAGTAAAGTGACGATACAACACATACTTCTCATTTCTATTTTCCATGTCTTCTCTATATATTTGAAATACCTCTCGACGAGTAAAGTTATCTGACAAGTGCAACCTTCCAGTTGTAGGCATAACTTCACAATGCAAGCTAAAATAGTTCATCATCCAATTCATTGCATGACGTCCAATAGATCTTTTGGTCCCAACATGGAACGTATCCAAAATGAGATCCCCATTCAAAAACCCTTGTTGAACCCTATGTATTCTAAAATTTCCTACACCCATTGCAATTTTAAATGCAGCCCTACAGCATGGCATCCCTTGAGTAAAAAAATATTCAAAACCAACACGCGTTACTGACATGTTATCCTCAATCATTTGCATGCAAGAAACAAGGTATATATCTTGCCTTTCACTATCTAAATGGAGGAATTTTTCTCTTATGTGCTTTAGTTTCTTCATTCCTAAATTATACAAACATTTCAAACCACAACAATGCTTCACAATATCCAATGCAATCTGTCTATCTAAAGTAAGAAATTTAAATCTTTTTCGAATTACTTCACGAGAACTTCTTTTAAATAGTAGATTGAGCTTGCTTTGCTTTTTCGTTGCTCCACATGCACTTGAGTCAGAAAGGAGATCAATGGTTGGATCAGATGGGAGATCAAGAGGTGCATTTGGTTGAGCAGCATTGCACTGTGAATTGGATAACTTAAATGACTCAACAGAAAACATGGAATCATGAGCACGTTCTAAATCATAGGGATCATCACTTCTCTGGAAAGGCTCAACTGAGAACAATGAATCAATATCAGCAGAGGAAGCTGATGCCCAAGCATCCACTGAAAAGATTGAGCTCATCTTCACTGAGTTCACAGAAGACTGAAGATGAATGACCTTTTTAAATAAGTAGAAATCCGAGATCAAGTGAACATGTCACATCAAATGTCACATCAAGAAGATATGAAATCAAAAGCTTATTAAAGTACATTAAATAACATTAAACGTCAAATTATATCAAATCACTTAATTACTCAAATATACACTAATAAGGGAACCAAAGATTTGATTCACTTTTGATTCAAATGAGAAACACAGTTGATTTCTAACTACATATGAGTCATTGAGTCTAAGCATTGTGAATGAATCAAAATATATCCAAGTTGAGTTCCAACAGGAATATATAATAAAATTGTTTGGAGAAATTTTACAAGAAGAGATTTTACAATTGGAATATATCCAAGTTGAGTTCCAACTGGAATATGCTATGCCATTAAACCCTATACAAGAAGAAATTTTACATTTCGTTAAGATTTCAAGGATTAGGTTTTATTGTGGTCTTGGCTAGATATCAAAGAGGTAGATGAAAGTATATTAAAAAAGAATTATGTGTAAAAGAGGTACACAGAATGTTTATCCATACATTGATTTTCCATTTCAACATTGTGTTACAAGATAAATGTGAATATGAACTAAAGTGTGTGGAGGATAACACTATAAAGATGTCATTAATCTCACAACTTAGACCTGATTTTCTCCCAAGCAACAGACTCTAAGAAAGAACTTCTACATGAGATTAGAAATCCTCATGTACATACCATACTGTTGCCATTGAAGCATAATTTCCATGCAAATGTATATAAATAGTTGCAAGGTTCTGTACTTGAATGTTTATTCATACATTGATTTTCCATTTCAACAGTGAGTTACAAGATAAATGTGAATATGAACTAAAGTGAGGAGGGTAATACTATAAAGATGTCATTAGTCTCCCACAATTAACACAACTTTGACTTGATTTTCTCCCAAGAAAGAGATTCTAAGAAACAAATCTCTACATGAGTTTAGACATCCTCATGGACATACCATACTCTTGCCATTGAAATGTAAATTCTATGCAAATGTATATAAATAGTTGCAAGGGTCTATGAATATTTCATAAAAGTGGCTCTAAAATAGCCTATTACTGTGGGTGCTATTCCCTGGTTAGATAAGTTGACAGATTTAGTTAGCAACTGGACTCATTCAGTTAGATCCAGTTAGTCTCTGGTTCAAGTTACCCAATTGCCTATAAATACCAGAGGAGGAGATCATTCGCATTTTCAAAATCCACGAGCAAGAGAGAGCAGCAAAGCACAGACAGCCATGGAGCACAGAGCTCAGCATACCAGCAAGCCAAGTCAGATGGAGAAGAAGAATGTTGGCAAAAGTACCAAGAGGTAGACAAAATAATACCATAAATAAAGATTCCAAAAAGATTCCCTATGTATGTCTGTGTAAAAAGTCTGATTTCTAGGTATTTATTTTTCTGACCTCTAGAAATATGGATCCAAAGAATGTACAGCTCGATGCCTGGCATCGACTTTAAGGTGTAAGTCGATGCCAGGCATCGACTTTTGGGCCCAAGTCGATGCCTGGCATCGACTTGCAGCCTCAAGTCGATGCCAGGCATCGACTTGCACCGACAAGTCGATGCCTGGCATCGATTTACACCTGAAAGTCGATGCCAGGCATCGACTTGGGCCCAGAAGTCGATGCCAAGCATCGACTTGCCGGCATCAACATGCACTGAAAAGTCGATGCCAGGCATCGACTTTAGGGTGCAAAGTCGCTGCTTGGCATCGACTTTTGGGCCCAAGTCGATGCTTGGCATCGACTTTTGGGCCCAAGTCGATGCCAGGCATCGACTTTGTGTGCAAGTCGATGCCAGGCATCGACTTGAGGGTAAAAGTCGATGCCAGGCATCGACTTGGCCCAAAAGTCGATGCCAAGCATCGACTTGGGCCCAAAAGTCGATGCCAAGCATCGACTCTTGCACCCCGAAGTCGATGCGTGGCATCGACTTTCACCCTCAAGTCGATGCCGGGCATCGACTTTCACACAAAGTCGATGCCTGGCATCGACATTCACTTAAACATCGATGCCTGGCATCGACCTGAAGCTCAAAATCGATGCCTGGCATGGACTTGGGCCTTTGAAAACCACATCTACGTTTGATCTGATATTTCCAAGTGCCTTCAGGGATGCGGAGTACAAGGATGAAAGGCCCATCAAGAAGCTCAGAGTCACCATGGGCTCTGTTGACCAGCAACGTGACAAAGGCATTGGTCACCAAGCAAAAGCAAAGAAAATTATTGCACCATTATCCTCTGAGAAGGCCAGCAACCCACTAGGAATATCCTCAGGTGGACAGAGTAGCATAAAAATTCCTGAGGAGGATCCAAATATGAGGGAAAGGTATAGGGAGACGGAGGTCATGAGGACAGATCGTCCACTTCGGGACATGACAAATCTAGAGTGGTGCCTCCAGTACGTTGAAGAGAAGAATGCAGTCCTCCTTGTGTTCGCAGGGGCTTATGGCAGAGGAAAGATCACGACAACACAAGGTTTTCAATATGGCCTTGTTTACAAACTAGATTATGAAGATGAAGATTCTGACAACCTGCTTTTCTTGGTAAAGACATCAAAAGGATTAAGAAATGTCATATGCAAGATGGATTTCTTGTGCCCAGAGTGCTGTGTTCCAGAAGGGCTAGCTCAGATATGCAGAGACTCAGTGAATTTCATCAAAGACCTGATGCCATGGATCCAGGGCAATATCATGCCAACACAACAGAAGAAGACGACCCCTGTAAAGGCAAGGGGTAAGCAGAGCGTGCAAAAAAAGCTTCAAAAGAAAAAGAAGAGAATTTCAGAAGAGGAGTCTTCTGACTCAAGCTCTAGCTCTGAGGATATAATTGTTGCACCTGGTGGAGAGCTTGCCTCGGGTGTTCTTGGTACTGAGCAGAACAAGATGAGGGAGGATATAGCTAAAAGAAAAATTGTGAAGAAGGGGCAGTTGTTCCACCTTCCAATCAATATCATCCACAGGCCACCTATAGATCCAGTCACAAGGAGGAGGCCCCTTGAGATCAGGGAGCCACACAATTTGCATGTGCAGAATCTTAAGAAGAAAATGAGAATAAATCCTCATGCTACTGTTGTGCCATTCCTTGTCATGGTGGATCCGAATGAGTGCAGCTCTGTTGAAGAGTTCAATGAGGGTTTATTTGAGGAGTATACTTATTATGTGATTGGAGGTTCACACTCTGCAGAGGCCCGTAGACAGCTCGTGAAGGAGCACCCTACCACATTTTTCTTTAGGTATGCAGAGTGTAAGATATATGCTGGTCTTACAACTGAGGAAGCCAAGCTTCTTGCTTGGGATCACAACAATGACAATGACTACAGGCAAAAAATGTCCTCCATAGAGAGAATTCAGTTCCTCCACCATGAATATGAAGATTGTCTTGTTAAGGAAGCTGGAAGAATACATCCCAAAATACGAAAGCAATGCCTTATTGAGGTTGGAATTGCACTGGATGAGAATACAAAGTCTGATGCCTTGAGGAAATATGATCCATGGTTTCAACTGGCATTCAGAACAGGTGAGATCTGGGATCTACAGGATAGAATTTTCACAATGTGGGAGAACAGGGAAGTCAAGGGCCAGAAGCACCGAAAGTCGAGGCCAGACCCACAGGTTGATCTGAAGGGAAAGGGAAGGAAAGCTGACCTCTCAATTGAAGAGGCTCCCGAGGACATGAAGCTGACACCATGGAGGGCCCTTCAAGGAATCAAGGATGATACATTGATCATATCAACTTTGTCCAGGGTAATCTCCAAGGACTTAAGCCTGGAGGAGATGGTGACTGAGCTCAATAAGTATGTATGTTATTCTCATATCCTTTTTCCCTCCTCCCATGTTTCTGTTCTCACCTAGTCTCTTTTTAATTTCTGTGACTGTAGTCATAAAGTTTACATGAAGATTCAGGAGGTCATGATGAAGAGGCTGGGTTGCTTTTCTTGGACAGAGGTCCAAAGAGACTATCCAACCACATCATCCTACAAAGCTTTATCAGAATATTTCATCCTTTTCCGTGATTGGGTAGGTTCTCTTTCTGAGGTTGTGCCTGGTTTGCCATTAGGTTAGATGCCTTGATTCACCAAACAAATTTAATGCCAGGCTTTTAGTACGAACTCGATGCCTGGCATCGACTTACGGCTAAAGTCGATGCCTGGCATCAACTTGCAGCCAAAAGTCGATGCCTGGCATCGACCTGCAGCCAAAAGTCGATGCCTGGCATCGACTTGGGGGCATAAGTCGATGCCCGGCATCGACCTGCAGCATAAGTCGATGCCTGGCATCGACCTGGTGGCATATGTCGATGCCAGGCATCGACTAATGTCCCAAAGTCGATGCCAGGCATCAACCCCCACCAGAAAGTCGATGCCTGGCATCTACCCCCACATGAAATCGATGCCATTCATCACTTCCTTATGTTCTGCTTGCTGTATTGAAGAGCTCATTTAGTTGTCTTTCCACTTTTTTCTGCAGAAACCAAAGAAAAGTAAGTCTGCGGAGCTACTAGATGATTGCCCCCCTGCATTCCTGGCTCACATTCAAAGAGCAAGGCATGAGAAATCTAGGCTGAAAGCCAAGGAGATGGATTTTGATGATGGACCTGATCTTAAATGCTTCTCCAATCCCCTAGACCCCCTTAGGCCTGTATATTACAATGTATATTGTAGTGATGTAAATAATATTTGTTCTGTTGTGCCTAGAAAACATTTCTCCCTTCTCATAGCGGACATACCCTATGGATTTAGGATGTTGGGATCAGTTAATGATGATGAACCCTTCAAACACCCTCAGATTCGGAAGATGGTCACTGATTTTGCAGAGTTGATTATGTCTCCTCTTTGGAGGATAGTAATTTTCCATAGCAGAGACCAGTCCTTCTCTGTTTCAACTGCTCTGAAGGCAAGATGTCATGCTGTGGAGTGCCTCCCGTGGTAAGTAATCCTCTTTCTATCTCCGTGGCTTTAATGATGCTCTCTGTGACTCATAGTTCTTGTTTGCAGGGTGAAGACAAATGTAAATCACACTCCTTTGCATAGGTTTGTGAGCGCCACTGAATGCATTACAGTTGGCTATTATGATGAAGTATGCAAAAGGAGAGTCAGGGAGCATTGCAATGAGAATGGGATCTCAAATGTGCTCATGTTCCCGGCCGTTACCAAGAAACTTCGTCATGTAGCTGGGGACATGACATTGGTTAACCCCTATCAGAAGCCACAAAAACTCATAATGAGATTGCTTCAGCTATTCTCCAATGATGATGACTGGGTCCTAGACCTTTTTTCGGGCACAGGTAATTTCAATTTTCACAGTTTTCATTAGTCATGGTTGATTGGCACCTCTAAGTGGTTTTCTGCTGTTTCAGGAACGACTCTGGCTTGCTCTTTAAAGATGTTCAGGCACTGCATAGCTGTGGAGAAGGATGATGCTCAAGTGAGCTTTATTAAAATGAGAATCAATGGGCTGAATGAATGCCCAGATGAAGACCAAGAGGTTGGAAGGAAGCACATTGCAGACACGGAGAGATTCCAACCGGCTTCAAGGGAGCCTGTTCCCCCACTTGCAGATGAACCGGGGGACATGGCTGACCTTGAAGAGCCAATCTTGGAGCAAGAGAGGCAGGTTATGGGTTCTAATGTTCCAGAGGATCCCAATATCCTTGAGCCTGAGGAAAGCTATGATCAGCTTCTATTGTAGATTCACATTACACTTGTACTTACACAGGAAATGTAAAAGATCATTTTAATGGAAATATTATTTGGAGTTCTTCTTCCACTTTGTGTTCAGCTTGATTTATCTTGAGCATTTCTCTGATCATGTGTGAATGTTTCTTAGTATAATTTTGTTGAATATTATCTTCTCGTGGGAATGCTTTTGTGAAATGTATTTCATATTCTGTTAATATGGCCAGGCATTCAATGGGGATCTTAACCATACAAAGGGGATGATCTTAATTGCCTTGTTAAAATGCTCTGATTTTTGCAACACATGTACTCTAATTTTTGAGTAACTTTTAATTAGCTATTATATGTGCTTGTTGAGGTTATAGATGTAATGAAGGAGCTTCGCGAATTCTTACTTGTACCTTTTCCACTCTAATCTATTGTCCAAGATCATGATGTGGGATTCTTGGTCATGCTCAACAACTAGTTTTCATGGCAGCAAGAATTTTAGTATATCTATCTTGACTACCTGGGGTATGAGATCAAGCTTCTAGTGACAATATTTACAAGCAAGACTCGTGATGCTTTCTAGATATTGTAAAATGCCCACTTTTTTGCTTCATATAATGGTCTTTAGGTAAAAAGAAAAAGAGAACATGTCTTTGTTCTCCTTTGTTGTGACTCGGTGTTAACAAAGAGATGATCATGATTTCCCATTGCCTAGACCTCGAGAGTACCCAAGAACCCTTAGACCCTCTCAAGTGGTCAATGCAATTCAAAACTACTTTGATGGGTTAGGAGATCCTTATGATTATGTGTCTGGGTTCAAAAAAGTGTTAAGAGCTGAACAGGTCAAGGACTTGTGCATTGAGTTCGAGGCATTTGGTTTGACCCTCAAGGGTACTGCCTTAGCTTGGTTTCAAGCTTTGAACAACCGTAATTACTGAAACATAGGTCAACCTCTAGAAGAATTCATTGTAGAATTCTCCAAGAGTGGCATCAAGCACAACACATCATCCTGGATCCATAGCTTCAGGCAGACACCCCAAGAAACAGTTTGACTTGTCGGAAGATGATTCAGTCAGTACTTAGAAAGATGCCCTATTCCACAGTTACCCACACCAGCCAAACAAGTGGCCTTGTTTTTTGATGGCTTACTAAGCACCAAGTTAAGATCATATGTGTACTTGAAAGAGCTTAGATCCATAGAAGAGTCCGTGTGGATGTGCATTGACATAGAAGATAGTTCTAGTAGTCATACTTGGTGAATCTCCATGGAAATAGATGAGATAGCTGAGCAAATGCCAAGAGGCTAGGATTCCAAAATAGACAAACACCAAGAGTCACCTCATTGAACCAATGTTATACTTGCGGAGGAAACCACATGGCTAATGTTTGTCGAATGATGGCTCAACCCCAAAGAAACCCTAATGCTCTATATTGCACTATTGAGAGAAAATACACAAACCATATGGCTCAAGATTGTCCCTACAATAGGCAGGCTATTAGACAAACTTATGAGCAACCTTACAAATAGGGTAGGTACCAGAACCAATACCAACAACCATATTATAGGCCACAACTGCAATATAAGGCACAATATAGGCCACAACTAGTCCTAGGAAACCAACCGCCAACTCCTGCCAACATGATTCGAGTTAAGTATGCAGTGGCAGAGGAGAACTTCAATAGAGCATTGGTACTAATGACCCCATTAGTCTCAGATAATGACCCTCATGCTCAAAGCTCTGACTACACCCATGAAGATAGTCCATGAGCTTATTACATAGATTCATAGGAGAATAGTGAGAGTTACTCGTATCAATATGAGGCACCACCGATGGAACAAAGTTGGGTGCCAGAATATTCCAATGTCATGTACACAAATCCTAACCCTAGACCCCAATTAAGACAAGTGAGACTAGAAGCCCCTAGGGGAACATGTTTTCGATGTCAGGGTGACCATTTCATTTGTGAATGTGCCCACCCACTATCTCGTGGTCAAGGACTAGCCATCACAATACAAGCCTTTTGTCTTGAGTGTGGCAAAGACCATCTCCCTAGAGATTGTCCAAGGAGGTAGACTTAGTGGTGGATTCAAGTTCAAGTAGTTGTATTGTGGCTCCTATACAGGTAGTTACCAGGGCACAAGCCTCAAAACAAGATAAGCAAGCTAAATAATCAGAATCAAGTGAATCTCTAGAGCCTAGTAGAAGCAAAACAAGAACCAAGGAGAAGGCCAATCGAAAGTGGAATAAAAAGTTATCAAAAGTAGAAGAAAGCTTGAAAGAAATGAAAACAAAAATAGAAAATATTGCATCTCAAAGTCCCTCGCATGTTGAAACTCCATCCACACCACCTCATCCCACCCCACCACCCATTGTAGATAGACCACAACTAGGGCCTGTTCTTGTAGATCCAAACCCAGAAGGCTTGGACATGATGTTCAAGGCCTACGAGGCTCAACTTCAAGAAGGGCCAATAGTTGCAAACCTAGACAAGAGTTACCCTAGAGCAGATTTGCAAACAAAAATGTGCATGAAAATGGTAGAGCTAGCTCAAGCTATGCTCGAGACCAGTCAATCATTCAATCACACAAACTCTATCAAACTAGATATGCATTTCCAAGGCTTACTAGAAAGATTAGAGCAGTTGGTAAACAAGCCGCAGGTTTCTCTACCTACACAGGCTCAACCGATTATTGAAAGAGAAATCTCACCACCAATGGGAGCTTATGTTCTTGATTCCATAGATGATGGAACACCTCTTTGAATTCAACAATACTCTCAAGAGTTCTTGCCGGAAATACAAGAAGAGAAATGGGCCAAGGAGAAGGGTAATCCCCCTCCTATTCATGAGATCGATGACCTTCGTGATCAATTTCCCCAAGACATTCCTTCCATTTATGGAGACCAAGCATATCAAAAAGAGGATGAAAGATTGGATTTTGAATATAACTCTTCACAAGAGTTACCACAATTCACACGCCCATGGGAATCTAAATCTCTTCAAATCAGAGGTCCGAAAATATTGGTAAGACATTAAGACTCAGTGGTTCCAAGGAACACAGACATCGTGAAGACCACTAAGGTTTTGTGTAATCTGATCGTAGAAGAGCTGCTCAAAGTAAAGCCAGAGCTATGGAAGCATGTGGTGAATCAGGTTCCCAAACTCGATTCCAATTTGTCGAAAGTAGGCTCAAAGCAAAAAGCTCTAGAGATACCTCTAGAAGAAATAGGATACATGAGTGAAGGTGAAGAAGGTAATACTTATCTTCCAATCACCAAGCAAGGTTACACAACCCAAGCGATCATAGATTCAGGTGCATGTGTTGCAATTGCAACCACCTCCCTGTAGAAGCAATGGGGCAAACCCACATTAAGACCAACTAGGATGAAGCTTCAAATGGTTGATTGGCCATGTTGAAAGACATCTAGGATTGCTTGAAGGGATAACTCTAACCACTTGTGTTGTAGAGTTTGAACACACCTTTGCTATATGTAACATCTATGAGATGATCCTAGGAAGACCCTTACTATGACAACTGCAAATAGTACAAGATTAGGGAACCACCTCCTTATACTTATAGCACTTAGGGGTCACCACCAAGGTCAATCTAAAGGATTATACCTTCGGATATGTACCACCCCTATAGTAGAATGCTATCTACAAGGTGCAAGAAGATTCAATCTTTGTGCATTTTGAAAGTTCACCTGATCCATCTTGGATGCATGAAGATACTCACTTGTGGATGTGCAAAGTCGTAGAGGAAGAGGAAAAATGCTAAAAGGCCAGAGAAGAAGGAACTTCACCAGGAGAAAAACCAATTAGGGACCCAACCTACACACCGATGATCTTTCCAGATGAGGAATTTGGGCCTCATGGATGGTCAGAAATCTTAGCCACCATGGACATTGTTGTCAATGAGGAGCACTGGACACCTCATTGTGATGAGGAGGGTTATGATATTTCAGTGTTCATGTGTTAGCCCATGCTAGAAGAGTGTGACCCTAGTGAAGTCATAGAAAAAGAAGTGAATGATGATCATCTAGAGTCCATTGTGATGGATAGTTGTTTTAATTCAGAGGAGCACTATCTAGAAGACATAGGAGTATTTACCCAAAAGGAAGACAAACCTCTCATGAGCATTAAAACTCTAAATTCAAAGGATGGAAGTGAAGGAGGTCAAAAGAAAAGACAAGAAAAGTAGTGAAAATAAGAAGAGGAGGAATCATTTTTCCAAGTACCAAAAAATTTCAAGAAATATGGAGTTGAGGACCGAAAAATTTTGGTTTGAATGCCTAAGAGAAAGGCCACCACAAGAGAAGCATATGATAATAGAGAAAAGACCAAAAAGATTGTAGTAACCACTAAAGAGAACTAAAAGTGTTGTACGTACATAGGAGAAGACCTAAGTGCAGAAGAAGAAATAGAGCTTGTAGGTTTATTAAGGGAATATGGGGACGTGTTCGCATGGGACTATAGAAACTTGAAGGGAGTAGATCCAAGAATATGCTCTCATACAATCCCTATGATAGTTGATGCCAAGCCCACCAAACAGAAGCCCTACACATGTAATGACATGCAACAAAAATAAAAGAAGAGATTGATACGCTGATTGAAGTTCGATTTATCTATGAGATTGAGCATACTGAATGGGTGTCCCCCATTGTGGTGCTGCCCAAGAAGAACGGGAAATTGCAAGTGTGGATTAACCTTAAAAAAAGTTAATGTCACTACGATAAGAGATAGCTATCCACTTCTAATCACCAAACATTTATTAGAGCATGTTGTAGGCAAGGAAGTGTATAGCTTCCTTGATGGATTTTCATGTTACAACCAAGTAGCCATCATCCCACAAGATCAACACAAAATGGCTTTCGCCACAGAGTGGGGAATCTTTGCATTTCGTGTGATGCCATTTGGGCTCAACAATGCACCTGCAACATTCCAAAGGCTCAAGTGTCATGTCTTCAAAGAGTTCTTGTGAAAGAGCTCAGAAGTATATGTGGACGACTTATGTGCCCATTCCCAAGAGAAAAGATACCACATTCCTAAGCTTAGACAGATCTTCAACAAGTGTAGAGAATATCAAGTTTGTTTGAACCCAGAAAAGTCTATTTTTTTGGAACAACAGGGTATGATCTTAGGTCGTATTGTTTCTAAGCATGAAATATCAACAGATGAGGACAAACTAAGAGCCATAGCAGAGTTGTCAAGGCCAAGGAATGTTAAAGAGGTACAACATTTATGGACCATTGTGGATATTATCGCAGGTTTATCCACATCTATGCAATTATAGCTATGCCTCTTTATGCCTTGCTAACAAATTTTGAGTGGAACAATGAATGTGAAAATTCCTTCAATGAACTGAAGAGAGTTTTGTGCACAACACCGATATTGACCACTCCGGATTGGAATAAACCATTCCATGTCCATGTAGATGCACACAAACATGTAATAGGATGTGTGCTAGCACAACCCACAGTTGAAGGAAATATAGATTTTCCTATAGCATATGCTAGCAGAAAACCAAATGCAGTTGAACAAAACTATGCAACAACTAAAAGAGAAGTCTTACACATGGTATATGCTATGAAGAAGTTTAGACACTATCTATTGTCAACAAGTTCAAGTTTTCCACCTATCAGCAAGCGTTATTATATTTGGTCAATAAACCTTGCAATACATGACGCTTAGTAAGATGGTTTCTCTTACTAATGGAATATGACTTTGAAGTTGTTGTTAGGAAAGGTAGAACCCACCTCAAGGCGGATCACCTTTCTCGCATCACTTTAGGAGAGTCACCGCAAGGAGTTTCTAATGAATTGCTCGACATGCATTTGTTCAATTTAGAAGTTGTTCCTAAATATGTAAATAACACTACAACATATCGAGGGAATACCGACGGTCAGTTGTCGGCGTCGGTATACCCCTGGGAGAATTTGGGAAAGCTGTTTTGCCTCGAAAAGACAGCGTCGGTATGAGCATCGGTATAAGCGTCGCTATACGTGTCCGTATTCTTCTGCAACTATCGACGCTCATACTGACGCTCTCTTTTTAACCGAGCCCGAACCCGAAATTCTTCATTCTGAGTGTTTTGAATCTGGAGCTTCTCCTTTCGGGTTTGCGCACGCCAACAGTAGAGATCTCTGTTTGTCATCCTCTCTCTCTCTCTCTCTCTCTCCCTCTCTCCCTCCCTCCGCTCTCTCTCTCTCCCTCTCTCTCTCTCTCCCTCTCTCCCTCCCTTCCCTCTCTCTCTCTCTCCCTCCCTCCCTCTCTCTCACTATCTCTCTCTCTCTCTCTCTCTCTCTCTCTTTCTCTCTCTCTCTCCCTCTCTCTCTCACTCTCTCTCACTCTCTCTCCCTCCTTCTCTCTCTCTCTCAATCTCTCTCTAAATAGACCTCTATCTTTATACATCTCAAGTTTTGGTAAGTAGATCGCACATATTGTAAAACTCTTTTTTCTTTTTCTATGTTTCCTCTTTACTAATATGTTCTTTGTTTGGTTTTGCAAGAGATTTTGAGATCAAATCTTTGGAAATTCGACGAAGAAGAACTTCAAGTGGATTTTGCCGACCGTGATTCAAACAATTCTCTCTCTTTCCCTCTCCTTCCCTCTCTCTCTCTCTAAACACACCTCTATTTTCATAGATCTGACGCTTTGGTAAGTAGATCGCACATATTGTATCACTCTGTTTTCTTTCTTTTTGTTTTTGCTCTTCTAATATCTTCTCTCTTTAGATTTGCAGGAGATTTTTGAGATCAAATCTTTGGAAATTCAACGAAGGAGAACTTCAACTGGATTTTGACAACCTTAATTAAACAATTACATCAATAAAAGTAAGACATATATCACTCTTTTATCTTTCTTTATATTTTTGTTTTCTAATGTCGATCTTCTCTCTTTATTTTTGTTTGAGAGAGAGAGAGGGATATGCATATGCATACATACATGCATATGCATACATGCATGCATGCATATGCATACATACATGCATGCATATGCATACATACATGCATGCATATGCATACATACATGCATGCATATGCATACATACATGCATGCATATGCATACATGAATGCATATGCATGCATGCTTGCATATGCATACATACATGCATGCATGCATGCATACATGCATGCATGCATACATGCATGCATATGAATACATGCATGCATATGTATACATACATGCATGCATATGCATATGTATACATACATGCATGCATATGCATATCTATACATACATGCATGCATATGCATACATACATACATGCATACATGCATATGAATACATGCATATGCATACATGCATGCATATGCATACATACATGCAGGCATATGCATACATGCATGCATGCATGCATATGCATACATACATGCATGCATGCAAATGCATATATGCATGCATATGCATACATGAATGCATATGCATACATGAATGCATATGCATACATGAATGCATATGCATACATGAATGCATATACATACATGCATGCATGCATATGCATACATGAATGTATATGCATGCATGCATGCATATGCATACATACATGCATACATGCATGCATATGTATACATACATGCATGCATATGCATATGTATACATACATGCATGCATATGCATATGTATACATACATGCATGCATATGCATACATACATACATGCATGCATGCATATGAATACATGCATATGCATACATGCATATGCATACATGCATATGCATACATGCATGCATATGCATACATGAATCCATATGCATACAATCATGCATATGCATACATGCATGCATATGCATACATGCATGCATGCATATGCATACATACATGCATGCATGCATATGCATACATGCATGCATGCATATGCATACATACATGCATGCATGTATATGCATATATGCATGCATACATGCATGCATGCATATGCATACATGAATGCATATGCATACATGAATGCATATGCATACATGAATGCATATACATACATGCATGCATGCATATGCATACATGAATGCATATGCATACATGAATGCATATGCATACATACATGCATACATACATGCATAGAGACATGCATACATGCATGCATATGAATACATGCATGCATATGTATACATACATACATGCATATGCATATGTATACATAAATGCATGCATATGCATATGCATACATATGCATATGCATACATACATGCATGCATATGCATACATACATACATGCATGCATGCATATGAATACATGCATATGCATACATGCATGCATATGCATACATGCATGCATATGCATACATGCATGCATATGCATACATGAATGCATATGCATACATGCATGCATATGCATACGTGCATGCATATGCATACATGAATGCATATGCATACATGAATGCATATGCATACATGAATGCATATGCATACATGAATGCATATGCATACGTGCATGCATGCATATGCATACGTGCATGCATGCATATGCATACATGAATGCATATGCATACATGCATGCATATGCATACATGCATGCATATGCATACATACATTGCATAAATGAATGCATATGCATACATGCATGCATATATACATACATACATACATGCATGCATACATGAATACATACATACATACATGCATGCATGCATGCATGCATGCATATGCATGCATGCATGCATATGCATACATGCATGCATGCATGCATATGCATACATGCATGCATGCATGCATATGCATACATACATGCATGCATATGCATACATGCATATGAATATGTATATGTATATGTATACATGAATATATGTATATTTTTGTATATGTATATGTATACATGAATATATGTATATGTATATGCACACATACTTTATATTTTTGTATATGTATATGTATACATGCATGCATGCATATGCATACATGAATGCATGCATATGCATACATTAATGCATATACATACACACATGCATATGCATACCTACTTTATATTTTTGTATATGTATATGTATACATGAATATATGTATATGTATATGTATATGTATATGTATATGTATACATGCATATGCATACATGCATGCATATGCATACATGAATGCATATGCATACATGAATGCATATGCATACATGCATGCATATTTATACATGCATGCATATGCATACATGCATGCATATGCATACATGCATGCATATGCATACATGCATGCATATGCATACACACATGCATGCATATGCATGCATGCATATGCATGCATGCATATGCATACATGCATGCATGCATGCATATGCATACATGCATGCATGCATGCATATGCATACATACATGCATATGAATACATACATGCATATGAATACATGCATGCATATGCATACATGAATGCATATGCATACATGCATGCATATGCATACATGCATGCATACATGCATATGAATACATGCATGAATATGAATACATGCATGCATATGAATACATGCATGCATATGAATACATGCATGCATATGAATACATGCATGCATATGAATACATGCATGCATATGAATACATGCATGCATATGAATACATGCATGCATATTAATACATACATGCATATGAATACATGCATGCATATGCATACATGAATGCATATGCATACATGCATGCATATGCAGTATACATGAATATATGTATATGTATATGCATACATACTTTATATTTTTGTATATGTATATGTATACATGAATATATGTATATGTATACACACATGCATATGCATATGTATATGTACAAGTATGTATACAAGCAAGCATATGCATATGTATATGTATACATGTATGCATATGCATATGCATATGTATACTTGAATGCATATGTATACTTGAATGCATATGTATACTTGAATGCATATGTATACTTGAATGCAAATGTATACTTGAATGCATTAGATGGGATCTCCACCTACACCTTGGGGTGCACATGATCATGACGAATCGAAGATCTATCATATCCGTAATGGAGCTCCAGTTATGGATGCGGCGGAAAAGTCAATGCGTCAGCGGATACAACAACTCTGCTCTATCGAATTCGGTCATTCAGTAATGTTAAAATGGACCGAACAGGAAAGAGACTCTAAACATTATATAACACAATGTATATGTGAAGAGTACCGGCCAGCACCTGGCAATCCTATTGTGAGTTCCAAATGGATACAACATACAGCATGCGAAGTGATGTCGCATCGACGATCGGAAGCTCGCGATGCTTTCAAAGTAGGCTTACCGAAGCCTGTATGGCTAGATGCCGAAGAATGGGAAACGATTCAGGATGAGCATCAACATACTCCTGATCAGTATCGGCAACAGAGAGATGCGGCGGCCACTCGTTTAGATACGGTTGGAACGTCGCATTTAGGTAGCGGCGGATACGACAGTATGCACTACCAATTTCTAAGTATGATGTTAATTATTGAAGTTGTTTGTGTTAAGTATATTAGGTATATTCATCTAACATTTTGCATATTTACTATAGGAGTTGGCAGTGGGTCGTCCTCCAATGTGAACTGAAGAATCATATGGATATCGACATGGACCGACTGCACTGTTACAACACTTAGAGGGATGCAGTGCAATCATCTCATGGGAGAATATTCTTGATTAGGTAAAGTTATATCTTGGTTTCGCATTTCTAGTTGTTGTTTATAAATTTCATGTTAATTGGTCTTATTTTATACATATGTTTTGTTGCAGGATTGTAGGTGTAAATATTTTGATCAATGCCACAATTTTGTATCACACTCGCATACGACAATGATGAACCACAATTTTGTATTTGATTCCTATATGGAAGTGTTTTGTCACATTGCCACAATTTTGTATTACACTCCTATGTGGCAATGATGTACCATAATTTTGTATTCCATTCCTATATGGAAGTGCTTTGCCACACTTTTGTACATTTTTCATATATGGAATATACAACTTTCTGTACATGAATCATTGTTCATTTTTACTCATATAAGTTTATGTTTTGGTTGCCATTAGAGTACATAACACATGTACTCAGTTGGGCAGAGTGTATTGTCTTTTGCTAAACAACATCATGCTGTAGCAAAAGACAACACACTCTGCCCAAAAAAATTTGTGCAGGTATGGTCGTCGGTATACGCATCGATAGCTCCAGTATGGTCCTCGATATATGTGCCGGTACACCCAGTGGTACGTCAGTATATGCGTCAGTATTGATGCCGGTATAAGCATCGGTATTTTCGACGCTTATACCGGCGCCATACTGGCGCTTTCTTTCCGACACCTATACCGACTGCTACACCGACATCGCGAAGAAATCTCGCCCGTTCATTTGCCTCGGTAGCAGCCTCAGTATACCCTCGATATGTTGAAGTGTAAGTTGGTACCAGTCCTAACCTTTGGACCTGCAAATAAGACTGTGAAAACGAAGAAAGAAGAAGTTGTGAGATCACAAAATATCATATATTGGCACAAAGTATGTCCTAACAAGATATAGAGGGTGTACTAGCTTGTTGTTTTGAGGATGATGAACATAGTAGTTGGTCGCGACAAGCCCATGAAGGATTGCTAGGAAATCACTATTCTAAACAACGAACATTGCAGAATCTAAAACATTAAGGAGTGTATTGGCCTAGCATGGACAAAGAAATACATGAATGGATTAAGAATTCTCCAATATGTCCAGAGAGGCCCCCAGTGGAGCATGCCACTCTTTATTCACGTGTTGTTAATTCTGGATTGGAGTTCTCCATTGGTAGAATTTATGAAATCAGGAACACTACCCAATGAGGCTAGTCTAGCAAGAAAACGGAGCATGGAGCAAGAGGCTCAGGGCTATGCCTTAGTTGGAGAAAACCTATACCGAATAGGCAGAGATGGTTACCTAAGATCGTGTGTACATGAATCAGACTATTTGAAAGTCTTAGAAACTAAAATGGAGCATGGAGCAAGAGGCTAAGGGCTATGCCTTAGTTGGAGAAAACTTATACCGAATAGGCAAAGATGGTTACCTAAGATTGTGCGTTCATGAATTAGACTATTAGAAAGTCTTAGAAACTGCACACAATGGCATTGTAGGTGGACGCTTTGGTCCTGATCAAGTAATTAAGACCATTCTATTCTTAGGAATTTGGTGGCCCACTCTTCATATGGATTCACATACCTATGTGAAGAAATGTGACATATGCTAACGTGCACAATATCCAGTTAGAAAAGACGAGATGTCATTGAGGCCAATGATGGGAGGACGTGCATTTTTGAAGTGGGGTATAGACTTTCTAGGTCCTATTAACCCCCCAGCTAGAAACTCCCATGCAGAGTACATCATTGTAGCCATGGATTACCTTACCAAGTGGGTAGAAGTAGAATCTACAACAAAGAATGATGCTCAAACGATGGCTAAGTTCTTATTCAAGAATGTGTTCACTAGGTATGGATTACCAATATACTTAGTGAGTGATAGAGGCACACACTTCTTGAATGAATTCATTGTAAATATTCTCCATGAATTCTCAGTGATACATAAGAAGTATGCCCCCTATCATCCACAAGCTAACTGACAAGCCGAGAGTACAACTAACATTCTATGTAATGTATTGACAAAATTGTTCAATAATAAATGATGTGATTGGGATAAACAACCTCATCACGTTGTTTAGGCTTACCGAGTTGCCTACAAAACAGTACTCAATGCCACCCCATTTCAGATGGTTTTTGGACAGACTATTGTGCTGGCATTAGATTTCCTAATCCTAGCTTTAAAACTAGCACAAGAGTATGAGTGGAATGGACATGAATCGTCCTCCTTGATCTTTGATCTAGAACGTTTAGGTGAGATGAGGCTAGGGGAAGCAGCAGTCATCCATGCTACAAAGAAAAGGCATACTTTGATGCACATATCAAGGATAAAGTATTGAAAGAGGGGGATCTAGTGTTGGTTTACAAACTCAAGCAACATGCTCGTAAATTGTAGAAATGAGGATATGGACCCATGATCATTAATCAAATTTCCACTAGTGGTGCGGTTCAATTGGCCTTTCTAGAAGGTGACATCTTGCCAAATTATATAAGTGGATGTCGAGTCAAGCGATATCAAGAATCTCTTACAGATGACATGCTAATGAGACTCAACATTGCCAAGAAATGAAAAGAAGAAGATTCAAGGCTTAGAGAAGAAGCACAAGCAAAGGCCAAAGAGCCCATTAGGTTAAATAAGTTAAAGCAATTAGGCCTAGATGTCGATTCAGAAGCCCCAAGATATCACATGGCCATGTGCTAGACATCAGTTGTGAATACTTCTCAAATTATCAATCGATATCCTTTTGTGACCATAGAGGTAGGACATGGAAAGAAAGTAAGGACTGTGAGAGCATTGACTGACTCAAGTGTAGTAAATAGTGTAGTCCGACTCTCATACTACCAAAATCTCCAATTGAACTCAAGCCCATAGAAGCCTATCTCATAGGGTTGAAAGTGTGGAAACCCCTTGTTTGGGTGAGGTGGACCTCGCCATCTACCTTCAAGATGTCCTAATGACAGTCAAAATGCTAGTGTGGGAAGATGAAGACCTTACAAAAACACTTGTCTTGGGTCAAGATTAGATCTATGACCATGCAGTCAACTTAAACCTAAGAAGCCAACTTCTTCAAGTTTGGGTTCATGAACAATGCATTACATTATAGTTAGAAAACTGCATGCTCAGAGATCATGGTGTCACACATTCTCTTAAAACTAATCTTAGAGAAGAAGATGGTGTATGTGTACAAAGCTTTATGATTCAGAAGGATGTTGCCTCCAACAAAAGAGTCGGAGACCCATTGAGACTTCTTTCTTGTATGAAGTCTAAGCCATCTTTAGGAGTTAAACCACGTAGGCAAGAGAAACAATACAAGACAACTACTGTATCAACTAGACAAAAAGATTTCAAGAAGAAAGTAGTTCGGAGCACGAAGCAGATATGGGTACAAAACAGAGAGAAGCCAATCAAACCGTTGCAGTCACACTTGTTACTACAAAAGCAACACAGAAAGCCAAGGCAACAAGTAATAGAACAATCAAGATCTCCATCTCAAAGAGTAGTCCAAATTTGGCTACCAAAGGAGTCAATGAAAGTCGGCCATAATCACGTACATATTTGGGTGCCTAGGAAATTAGTGGCAACTCAACAAGCAAGATTACACATGTGGGTACACAGGGAGCTCTTAGATGCACAGAACCCTTGGCTCTCATTACCAAGGAAAGTCTCAAAAAAGAAACCCAAGAGAAGAATGGGTAAGAACCAAGCATAGAGATCAAAGGACGATCAATTTACCTCTTCGGCAATGGTAAGAGGACAATCATCAAGGGTATGGGTTTCGAAGCCAAAAGCATGAGCGGCCCCTACAAAACCAAAGAGCCAACCACAAGGGACACGAAAGTCAAGCAACCATCCAAACATGAAGCTACCAAAGGTGATCACTTTGTAGTAAAACACTCTTCTCCAATGGATCTCCATAAGGAAGAATGATCTGTTGTTAGTCAAAAATCGATCGCTTACATCATTTCAAGGTCCAATGGATCCCTTGAACAAAGACAACATCAACATCTGCAAGTAACGTTGAAAGCCTCGAGGAGCAACAACCATCTGCTCCTTGCACAACCCTATCTTTTGCACCATTCAGGCCATGCATTTCCAAAGTATGCATTATACTAGGGCCACATTACACTGCCATGCATCGACACATTTGAGATCCCATACACAAGAGCACATTGACATATGTCAACTAATTTTATTGTTTCTAACATCTTTCTTCTTTTGTTGTTCCTCAAAAACCAAGGGGGAGAGAGAGAGAGAGAGAGAGAGAGAGAGAGAGAGAGCGAGAGCTTGTTTCCAGGTTTGGCTCATGGAACATGAATGAGTCATGCTTCGTTCAAGGTGGAATCATTGATGACTGGCATTTATCAGTTTGGATAGAAGTGTGTTTCCTCTAGCAGATGACATTATTGCTGCCTTATCTAGTAGATGTCTAGAACTTGGCATGAACATGGCATCCAGAACTATTTTTTCCCCTTACCTTGGTAGGAGGGAAGAGATTGAAGGTCCATAGCTTGAGAAATGCTTAACTACTATATGTACGAGAGAATCCATGGAGATACCTGCAAGGGGTAGTCTTGGTACCCTGGAATTCCTTGTGTGTATAGTGGGTGAGAAGACTCCTGCTGAGGGTGAGCTAAAGAGAATATGTGAAAGTATGCTTGGTGTAGTTACCCAATTCTATTTGTCAAGGAATATAACGAAATTCAATTCTCTGTGTTCGGCAAATGTTGCTTTGAAGAGAGGGGACAGGACCAGGTGCTCAAAGAATCTCATCAATGAATCATCAACAAGGACATTCATCAAGCACGAAAGATGCATCATTGTTCAATCACTATGATGGGAGTGCAACATGAAGAACAGACTATCAATAGCTCTTTCATGGTAAGAATCCTCTACTTGGGTATCACGACAATAGTGATAGCTTAGAAAGCCTCTTCATCAACCGTTCACTCAAGACCTATTTTTTTGCACCATGTTTTTCTTTATGCATTCCCCAAGTAAGCATGCATAGAGCTAAATTACAAGGCCGTGCACAAGGGACATATTATCCTCAACCCATGCACAAACACACTTACCCATCATTCCTTATGGGCTATGAGTACTTGTCATGACTACTATGAACATCATCTTTGAAAGGTCTAGAAGACATCAATGGAGGCTCACAATAAAACATTCTCCTTAGAATCCACGGACGAAGCACATACAAAGGATGTACACTACCTCTCAAAGCACTACATGGAACAACCCTTAGAACAAGGGTCTAGCACGGACGACACACTCGAGGGGGGGTGGGACTCAAGGTCAAGCACAAAGCATGGAAGCGCATCAAAGAAGTGGACATACAAGAAGGAGGAGCAAATAGGGAGCTCTAAGAAGCACATGTCAAAATTTTTAGAAGAAATCCATATAAAAATAGTGATTTTGATCACTAAAACCATTGTAAATATCATTTCTCCTTTTTGTAACTCCATTTTGTTCAAGTCGAGGAGTCCTCAAGCTTGAGGAGTATTAGAAGTATCTACCTACCAATTTTCATAATTTTTAGACTCCGTCTGAGCCATCAAATATTCCTTGGAATGTAATTTTTAACTATGCTAGACACTAGGTCTAGAAAGGTCCAAAAATACTAAAAAAACTATAAAAAGACCTAGAGAGCTCATTTTGGGGGTTAGCTTGTTAGAGAGGTAGATTGTTAGGGATTGAAGCTTTTGCAAGAGAACTCTTTTGTAATAGAAGCTTTCCATTGTTCCTCTCTTTGCTCTTACCATGTGTGCATATGTGTGTGTATGTGTGTGCATCCTTGTGTGCTTTCACTCACGCACTTGTGCCTTCACTCGCTTATGATCTTCATACCAGTCCTCATATTTCCGCGGATTTATAAGTAAAGGAGGTGGTGCTTAAGCTTGAGCTATACATGGATAATAAAAAAAACCTCAAATGTCTAAGGAAAAGGATGCGTGATTGAAAGAAGTCCACCCCCTACCTTCCCTTTAAGGTCTTCGCTATAGAAAACAACAAGTTGAAAATCAAGTGGGTCCCTCATAAAGGGGATGAAAGCTTCTAAAACTTCTTTGTTATTCTTTCAAATGTAAAATGCAGTTTTCTGTAAAAAAATGAGAAGTTAGTAATCTTGACGGGCGAACAAATGAAGGCAAGGTGAATCCTAATGACCCACGATCATTGCTTGTGTAAACACGATTGGAGGAACTACACAAATGGAGATGCAGTCATGAAGGTCCTATGGAAGATCCATTAAAAAAAGAAGGCATTTGAGTTGGGCTCATTCAACTATCAAGCCACAATGGTCCCATCAAGAGAGAAAGCATATCCCATAGCAACTTTGAACTAAAAAGTCCGGAATCCATGGTGTAATGGTTAACACTTTGAACTCCAAAAGTGACATCCAATGTTCCAAGTCTGAAGTATGCTGAAACATTAGGTCCGTGGAAAATGAGGGATAATAGGGCTCCCTATTGTGTGTTGATTTCCTCATTTGAATTTAAATTAGGCCAATGATTGAACTTTCATAAGAAGTTTGTCTAAAACCCATAGGTGCATTGGTTGGGCACTCACCTTTGGAGGCGGAGGTTGTGTGTTCAGCCCCTCAGAGTTGGAGCCCTTTCCTTGTAATGCTTCGTTAGTCTAACCCTTGCTTGTAGGATTCGAGGGTCCCATGGGTACTACGCCCTTCTTGTACGATCGTTCTTTCAATAAATTCAAACTCGATGAGGTTAGGCTTTAGCAGAACATTCTTTAAGGAAAAGAAAAAACTTTTCCCGAAAAACTTTCAAAAGAAAAACTTTGAATTAAGAAGGCTTGAGCCACAAGAAGATCCATAAATAGAACCAAGAATGTACCTTATCCTAGGGGTTCATGTGCTCCAAAGAGCAAGAGAACTCATATGAAAAGTTCCTTGACAAGCATCGAGGAAGGATCCTTGTGATATGCTGTCAACTTGTTCTAGTTTTTGTTCTAGTTTTTGGAGGCTATTCATTCCTCTAGATGTCTTTCAGAAAGAGAACCCCTTTAACAGGTTTCCCGGCGAGCAACTAGGAGGTTCCTTTTGGCATGGAGCTGTATGGCCTGAACGCATAGACGCTTGCCGTTCTCTTATGGAGGCTAGGAAGGCAATCATTCCTCTTGCAACACATTCAGGCTCCTTGTAAGCATAACACATATCTTCTTTGTCTGCTCGCGGATCTTGGCATGTACACTATATCAAGGCTTGTTCTGAGATCGGCATTTTCACCAGAACTGTCAGCACTCGTGTGTTTAAATAAATAAAAAAAAATCTAGAAGTGAATAAAACTATGGATTTACAAGTTTACACCAACTCTCTAAGTGTGAACCTCAGTGTAATGATGCATCATAAAGGTGGCCTTCACCAACTACGTCTATCCAACTTCAGAGCATTGTACTTGCATCGTGAATGTCAGCTTAGAATAATCTTCAACCACAGATTTTTTTCGCTCTATTTATCTTGCCATTGATAAATAGTCCCTATTTATCTAATTTAGTCTTCAACCATACATATTCTCTCTCTGTTAATGCTGAAATGTCAGCTTAGAATAGTCTTCAACCATAGATATTTTATCTCTATTTGTCTTGGCAATAGAGAGTACAAAACCCAGAGGATGGGTACCATTACATGATGTTTTTGATGAACATCAATAGACTTAGCCTTCTAGCAGAGTACAAAGAAAAAAACCTATTTTTCCACTTCTGATAGGGTAGGGACTTAAAAATATCATGAAGCTCCTTGATATCATTGGGAGTGATGAGCTGACCACTAGATCTTCCACTTTTTGTTAAGCTTTGGCAGAATTGACTGAATCCTGATGCTCTGCCTCTTAAATTTTTTGTAAATATCATCAGCCATAACAGAGATGGAAATCCACTTGTGAAAGAGGAAGGACGACATCTTCTGCTCCAGCCAAGCTCTTTTGTCCACTAATATATTTTTGCATGCAACAGAGAGAGAAACATTAGACATTATAACTTCTGAATTTAGAATGTGGTTATCTCCACATAATGAGGCCCAGTTGGAAAAACCATCTTTTCTGCATTTGTTTTGTCTGATAGGTAGGGTAACTTGGTTATGGTCAGAGAACCAACCATACCAAATGGAGTCCTGCAGGAGAAAGGAAAGACTATTAGTAAAATGTTCAGGGATCTTATAGTTTAATTTAGTTTTCATCCAAGCATTCCACAGGGAGCACACCAAGGGACTGCCCTTAGGAATAAAAACAAAGGGCGAGGAAATGATGTCCCAAAGCCCATGATTTCTCTAGTTTTTTTGGCCTTTGATATGGAAGGTATGAATGTTCCTCTTAATGAGGCAAGGCCAGAAGTCCGTGCTCCCAGAGGCCCTCACAATCCACTTGGCTGCCATTTGAGTAGCCATGTGGGAGGGGCAAGTAAGTCCAAGGCCCCCCTCCTCCTTTTTCAAGCAACAGGTACTCCAGGCAACTTTTGGGATTTTGCTAGACAGATTAGTGCCCCCCCAGAGGAATCTCCTGGCCAGAGCAAGCACTTGGGACAGATGTTTCTTACTGGGATGCCAACAGGAAAAGAAATATGTTAGAGATGGGAGAAGGTAATGCTTTAAAATAAATATCCTATGCGATAAAGTTTGTTGCATCCCCATCTAGAGACAAACTCTTCTCCTGAATTTATCAATTATCCACTCCCATCTTTGGTCCATACTCACTTCGAAACCCATAGGGATTCCAAGGAGTCTAAAGATACAACCTTTTTTAATAATGTCACATTTACGGTCTGTCACACAAGAAGGAATAAAGTTGTTAGTGTAAAAAAAACCAGTTTTCTTGTGGTGAACTTTGGACCCACTAGCACAACAAAATATGTCAAGACAATTAAGAAAGTTGAGAGCTGAGAGAGAATCAGCCTTGGTAATCATATTGGTGTCATCTCCAAACATTTGAAGCCCAAGCTGAGAGGAGGATCCAGGAATCGTGAGCCTAGTGATGGTGCCCTTATCCATACAGTCACGAACCAACCAACCCAGGGCATCACTGATGATGGCAAAGAGCAGAGGGGCAAGGGGACATCCCTATCTGATGGACCTGTAAAGAGTAAACGGATTAGATAATTGTCCATTCATAGCCACACGAGAGTCAGCATTGCCAAATAAAATACTTATATA
The DNA here is from genome assembly GCA_020310875.1 of Ceratopteris richardii. NCBI lineage: Eukaryota > Viridiplantae > Streptophyta > Polypodiopsida > Polypodiales > Pteridaceae > Ceratopteris > Ceratopteris richardii. The sequence continues at coordinate 66,537,590 of CM035440.1, read as the reverse complement.
CTTAATGAGTTTTTTACCAACACCTATATCATGAAGAGATTGCAGTATGAAATCCCATTCAACTCTATCATGAGCCTTATCAAAATCCAGTTGAAAGAAAAAGGTGTCAATGTTCAGCTCCTTGGCAAACTCCATACCTTCCCACAAAGAGATGATGGCATCTAGGATAAATCTTCCTTTGATAAAACCTTTCTGCTCAGGGAGAATTATCATGTCCATAATGGGACTGAGTCTTCTAGCCAAAGAAGAGGCAAAGATTTTGTAAATAGAAGTCAGACAAGAGATAGGCCTCCAATTATTAAGGTCTTCCTTGGATCCTTTCTTGTGTATCAACTTTATAATTCCAGAATTGATATAAGAAGAGAGAGCAGCCCTGCTAATTGCCTCTTGCCAAATCAAGAGAATAATGGGCACCATAAACTCAACAAGTTCCTGGAAGAACTCATTAGGCAAACCATCAAAGCCAGGAGACTTGTAGGGCTTCAACTTACTAATGGTTTCTCTAACCTCACCAGCAGAAAGGGGCATGTCCAGGATAGAGGCCAATGACTGAGAGATCATCTTTTTTCTCTTTAAAGCAATGAGGGCCTGCCTCTCTGGATGTCATCCCCTCTCTTGGGAGGCATAGAGAAAACATTGGTAAAAAAGGACACAGCCTCTTGCAAGTTCTCATTCATGGTAGTGGCCAAGTTTCCAGACCTTTTTCTCAACATGGGAACAAAGTCCCTAGCCTTTTTCTTTTTCAAAATATCAAACATGTGTCTGTTGGGTTTATCAACCATACCAGCCCAGAACTCTCTAGAAGCAGCAAGAGCACCCTTAGCATGAATGTATTCTTCATATTTCAATCTTTCCTTAAGCTCAAGGATCTTTAGACACTTACTAGATTGGTCCATGTTGGAGTCCTCAAGGCTTTCTAACTCTTTATAGATCATCATTCTTCTATGGGATCTGATCTTCTTGGCTTTAGACTTGAGACCCGTGAAGAGGGCTTGGATATCTTTGACAGACTTCTCCCAAGCAACAAAGGGGAAGGAACCACTTCTATAAAAATGGTAAAACAGAATCTCCTTCATTTTTTCTTTCACGTAGGGAATTTTCAATAAAGAGATGTCCATATGAGGCCATCCAGCCCTATAGCTAAGGGAGTTATTGAAGATTTTAATAATGAGCGGCATGTGATCAGACAATTGAAAAGTAGAGTCTTTGTTACACGTAAAATGCCACAGCTCCTTGAGTCTGTTATTATTCATGTAAAAACGATCCAATCTAGCAGATAAATTAAGACTTCTATTACTCTAGGTAAAGCCGATATTAGGGAAACAGTCCACGAGGTTAAGGTTGTTTATCATGTTGTACCAACAAACCTTTTCACTACCTTGAAGGATGTTATGTTGATTACCTAATCTATCAGAACTGCTAATAACCATATTAAAATCTCCAGTAAGAATAATATCACTTGAGAGAGTACCGAGCTCATTCTAGCACCTGATTCTATCATTGGAATGGTTAGAAGCATAAACACTAACAATAGTAGTATTGAGGGGTTCCAAACACTTAATGGCAACCCACTACTGAGAGGGGCTGATTAAACATTTATCAACCAGATGCTTAATAGAGTTAGAAATACCAATGGTAGCTCCACCCCTCCCTTTAGGGTGTTGAGTGTTGAACCAAGAATGACTGCTAGAAATTATTTGCAGGTTGGCCTGGAGATCGAATCCCGAGACCTTCAGTTCCTGAAGACAAAGCAAATCAGCATTTAACGAAGAATCTTTCAGCTAGTTGTAAATGGCTTTACACCTCACTGGGTCCGTTAGACTCTTAGAGTTGAAGGAAATGAATTTAAGGGAATCCATGAGAACAGGAAAGAAGGACAAAAAATTATTTCTTATGGTTTTTGGTGGGTTTTACTCCAGCGCCTGAAACCCTTACTGTATCTTTCCTTTTACTTTTCCCTTTAGTGTCCTTAAGAGGACTAGCAAACATAAGGTCTTCTGTCCCACGTTCAGTTACAATGACTTCATCCATCGTAGAGTGGTGGGGGGAACTTTGGGGGACCATTGGGGGGATATTAGAGTGGTGTTCAAAAGCTTTAGATGTGGGGTCAATGTTGGCTTCACCGACCAACATTTCCTCCTCCATAGCTGTGCGTTCTGAATCTAAACATTCTTCCAAAATGCTAAAAGGGTTGCTTACTTTTTCAAGATGGGGGGAGCTTTTGTTAAGAAGCGGACCTTTTCTTCTACCTTTGTGGATGACTTTTTTGAAGCTCGAGTCAGTGTGGCCATCTTCTTTCTTACCTGTAACCTTTGCCTCTGGTTTAGGTGTTGAACCATCCGAGCCTTTTTTGATTGACAACAGAGGGCAATCTTTGATAAAATGACCCTGATTAAAACAGTTGAAACAAGCATTAGGGAGGCTTTTGTATAGTATACTCTATTCATGAAGAAAACACCCGTCAGAGTCCTTGAGGATCACTGACCGTTTTAACTCTTGAGCAAGATCAAGCTCTACTAATATTTAGGGGTCCCAGTTGGGGTTAAAGTTACTTCTAGGCTTTTGTCCAAGGATCTTGCCCAAAAGGTTACCAATCTGTTCAATCCAAGGGTAAAACTCAATGGGGAGATCACTAAATTCTATCCAGAATGCAATTTTTGTGGGTTTTGGACCTCTTGGGTTGAAGCCAGGATGCCAACAAAAAAAAGACATAGGGGTATTTCTTATTAACCAATGCCCTTCCACCAAAACCTGGATAGCACTATTCGCATCACAAAGAAAAACAGATAGTAATTATTAGGGAGGTTGTGAACGTGTTTAACATGCAGGCCTCTGTTTTCATAGTTAACTTTAAGCTAGTACTTAAGAGTTTCGTGCGGAGGTCTAGGACCATGGCAAAGGCCCACAACTACCTTCTCATAAAGTTGATTATGCCATTCATTTAACATATTCCTATCAATGATAAGCATGGAGTCATCCTTATCTATCATATCAAAGTCTAGGTTGAACTTATTGGAGTGTTCACCACTATCGATAACAGGGTTTAGAGCTTTAGTAGAATCCATCTTTTGTTTGCCCTTGTCTGTCAATAAGCGAGAGGGGATGGTCTTACCTGAAGACACCGGTGTAATGAACAAAGAGAACAGACCTGGAGGGGCGTCAGCAGCAGCTTCTGCATAGGATCTTGTGGCTAGAGCACCATTTTCTACAACTTGGAGATTAGTATGACTATGCAATGACTGACCCAAACCAAAACTTACCTGCATGTTGAAGGGGGAGTTATTTCCGATAGGGAGCAACTTCAGAGGACCTTCGTCTGTTAACTGTCCAGAAGCCCGATGTGGCAGACATGCAGGAAGCGACAGGGCAGGCTGTGAGGGATTCTGAACATTACTTTCGAGGGCGGTAATGCCATTCCTCAAGGCGTCATGCAGCACCATGCCTCCACTGGAGGGAGGTCTGGGAGAGCGGAGGCAGAGAGGGACTGCACCTAGAGCTGGACGAGAAGCCCCTCGCGGGAAACTGTAGACGAGAGCTTAGCTCTGAGACAGAACATGCAAACCCTAACAAGGTCTCCTGTAAGCCGAGTCCAGAAACTATCTTCTGCTTATCTCTCTAGCATCTGTTCATGCATGCATCTCTTCGAGTGCCCTCTTCCTAAACCCTGTGTGCTCAAAGCTCCATGACTCCAGTCTCCATTTATGGTGAAATGTCACAATCTTCCTCTACTCTCTCTTCTCTCTGTATTTGATATTCTCTCTCTATTTACGGTGGAATGTCAGCTTAGAATAATCTTCATCTACTCTCTCTCTCTCTATTTATGTTGAAACTTCGCATTGATATTTATCTTTAGGACTCGTAGAAAGAAGCGGATGAGCTTGAAAGCCTGAAGATTTGAAGAAAGCCACATTTTGGGACTGGCTAACACTTCAACGAGGAAGCGGATGAACTTGAAAGAGGCATTCTAGGAACTGGTACTAACTAGTGAAGATCTACTTTTTCATAGCATTACGGAGGAGTGAATTCGTGAAGCGCTTATTCAGCTCTCTCTCTCTCTCTCTCACACACACACACACACAATTAACATATTATATATGAGAGACAAGATTCCTCAATGGCACCTACGGTTTGTGTCAGCGAAATAAAATGGTGTTGATTTTGGGGTTGTTTCTAGCTTGGGGAAACTATCATTGGATAAAATGGCAACCCATTCTTACCATTGGATTGTTTGGCTTAATCTCTTATCTTCGATCTTCATGCTTAGAGACATAAAATTTTGTCTTATTGGGAAGAAAATAACTGGTGGTATTAAAGGTGAAGATTTCTCTGATTCTCAGAGTTCTCATCAAACCTCTGAAAAAAGAGAAACTTTTAGAGAGTTTATCCCCAGATTTCCTCATTCATCAATAGATAAAGTTTTATAAATCTATCATTGGAATACAAAAACATTAATGCTCTCTCCACTTATTACATTTGGTGTTCGTGGGAAGATGGTGAACATGTTTTCTTCAACTTCTCTGATGGCATGCACACCATTCTCTCCTAGTCTAATGAACTCTCTTTTGCACAACAATACATAGTTCTTATGTTCATTCTTGAAGATTTTTTTTTCCTATACTCCAAATGTACCAAAGAATAGTGGATCTCCACATTTTCCACAAGACAAGGTCAATTCTTGGACAAACAACAATGAAGGTCTCTTTGTAGCCAAATTGAGAGATCCCAACAATGTTATACATATTGTCAAGTAGAATCCAAAATTCTTGGGCATGCTTGCCATTAAGAGAGGTGTGGGAAAGTTCCTCTTCATTATCACAAAAATAACACTTTCAATTATAAAATTTACATCTCCTAGCGTTGAGCCTTCTGCAAACACCATTATGCACAATGTGCAATTGGAGGAAAGATTGCTTGATAGCATTAGGAAAAGCCCATAAAGCCCTGGATCTATATCTCCATTAGGAAGAAGACCAAATCAAGTGCCATCTTGTTTTAAGCTTCCCTATGAGAGTTGATAGATTGAGTTTAATTCTTTAAGTTCGTAAATATCTCCTAGCAAGAGACCATAGAGACAATTCTATTATTGGTGAAACTACTCATTCTTGCCTCCAAAGTGTTTTATGGCTCATTAACATCTACTTACAAGAAGTAGAGATCAAAAGTCTTACTATTTTGCATAAGGCTTTGCCAAGAGTGAAATTCAACCCCATTACACTTGTGAGCTTAAATATTAATGTTCCTTTTCTCTTTAAATGCCTCCCAATCTTAAAGATTACTACACAAGGAAGATACCACCATGCTTCATGTAGGAATAAAAGGATAAGGAGAAACAATCAAATCCCATAGACTAATATTATTCCAAGCTTTATAGTCTTATTGATAAAGTTTAGCACAATTTTATTTTATCTAAAGGGCCCAAAAATTAGAAAACTTGGTGGATGTGAGGATCCATTTGGTTGCTAAGTTCTTAGTAATCTCAATAGGGAAAATAATACAAAGAACCCCCTTTTCTTTTTTCATAAACATAGATTTTCCAGGAAACTTAAGGAATCTTGGATCTTTGGTAGTCCCCACCCTACGGGAACTTCCTAGATTTAGCAATAACCTACAAAAACTATTTCTTAGAATGCATTGAGCAAGATAAAAAGTAGAAATGATAGGCAAAATATAGTGACTCAATACAAAAGCTATATGAGAAACATTGTGCTACGAGGACATCGTTTTAAAAACTTTATCTCTAAATTTATTCATAACCCACATCCATCTTTGCTCAAAACTAAGAATTAAATCCAATAGGTATACCAATCAAACGAAAGATAGTCCATCCTAAATAATATTACATCCAACCTTATAAATACAATGAGAAATAATATTGGTAGAAGACTTGAAAGTAGTTTTCTTGTGATACTATAGATCCACTAGCAATGAAGAAGGTGTCCAGACATTTAATAAATTTTTTAGCAAAGAATAAGGGGATCCAAGGTAAAACCCTGTCTAATAGAAATTTGAATTCTAAAAGGATGAGAAACATGCCTATTCATATAGACTCTAGAAACATGATTACCAATAAGGATGCCCACATACCTAATAAAATTTCCTCTAGCCCCTTCTCATGAAGGGATTAAACCATGAAATTCCAATCCATTATATCATAAGTCTTATCAAAGTAAACTTTGAAGAAGTAGAGGTCTTAGTTAGACTCTCTAGCATAGTCCATCCCTCCACACAAGGAAATAATTGCATCAAGAATGAATCTAACTTCAATGAATCCTTTCTGCTCTCAAAGTATAATCATGTCAATGATGGGATTAAGTCTTCTATCAAGAGTAGAAAAGATCTTATAAATATAACGGACATAGGATATAGGTATCCAATTGTTAAGGTCATCCTTAAATCCTTTTTCTTTTAATTAAGTTGAACACTCAAGTATTGATAAAGAGAAGAAAGAGTACCTCTCCTTACAACATCTTACCACACGAAAAAAATTAAAGGAGTAGGAGAATATTTAAGCCTAAAAAATAACTCACTAGTTAATCCATAAAAACTAGGAGATATGTAGAGTTTCAATTTATTAATGGTTCCTTTCACCTCAATGACAGTGAGAGGCACGTCCAGAATGGAGATGAGATCCTTGGGAATCATTTTTTCCCTTTTAAGAGCAATGAGGGCTTTCGCTCTTTGGGTATCCTCCCCCCACTTCGGAGATCTAGAGAAAAATTTTGGTAAAAAAGCTAACAACCCCTTAATATTGAAAACATGCCCTCCTGAATTGTTTTAAAGCATCGGAACAAAATATATGTCTTTCTTCTTTTTCAACAAATCAAACATGCATTTATTTGGTCTATCAATGTTTCGAGCCCAAAACTCCCTTGTTGAAGCAAGAGCACTATGAGCCAAGAGATAGTCTTCATATCTTAGTCTCTCCTAAAGCTCAAGGATCCTCTAATTGCAATTGGAGCCGTTAGGGTGAGAAACCCTAATTTTATGAATCTCTTCAATGATCATCATTCTTCTTTTAGACCTAACTTTTTTATCTAGAAGCTTGTAGTGGGTAAAAATCTTTTGGGTGTCAAGAATATCCTTCTCCCAAGGACAAATAGGATGGATGTTTATATTAAAAAAATGATTGAAAATAATCTTTGTCTTATCTATAACACAAGGTATCCTCAGAAGAGAGGAATCTAGATGAGGCCAACCAGTGCTATAGTGAGGAGAGTTTCTAAAAAAACTAAAGGATTAAAGATAGTTATGGAAGGATCTATGTCACACTTGATATCCCACATCTCATGCATTTTATTAACCTCAAGATACCCTCTATCTAATCTAGTAGCCAATTAGGAAGTCTTACTATTATTATTCTGTGTACCATGAATTAGAAGAAATATCAACAATTTTTTAGTAGCACATAAGATTAAACCAAGTAGCATTTTGACTACCTTGAAGAATGTTTTTCTTGTTGCCAAGTCTATCATTAGGAACAACAACAATGTTATAGTCACCAATAAGCAATGTGTTGGGGGATTCTTGGACAAGAAGGGATTTGAGTGTTTGTAGGAGAAAAGGGAAAGAAAAGAAGAGAGATACACATTAGAAGCCGTTGCCAATTGATTATAATAAGACAAATAAAATGTGAAGCACAATACAATCCAATGCTTCTGTGCAAAATCTTAGAGAGTGCTCAATTACAAAATACCAAATACCCAAGGGACTTGTTGCTGCTGGCCTCCTCTGCACCAAGCCTCCACCTTCTCCAAGCCTGCACTTGTGCACACCTTGCACCAAGCTTCCACTAAGGGGGAGGGATGGTTACCTTCTGTCGGCACGCACACACTTCAATAAGACCTTGGGATCCTTGGGGGACTAGCTTAGCACATCTCTGCACACTTCCATGGTCACTCTTCATGCACACCTTGCACTTCACTTCTCTGCATCGCACATTGTGTGTCTCTTGCACTTCTCTCTCTTGCTTCACTTAGCCTATGCTTACTCTTGCTTACACTTCAAATGGTCCAAGAATAGTCCTTGCCTTGATTTGAGTGTCGATTTACGTACGCTCCTAACTGCAAGAGTATCTTGGTGCTCCCTTTGATGTCCCAAGATTATCTTCACAAGTGGCAGCCAACCAATCCCTGTTTTGTCCTGTAGTGACTTTAGGCTAAAAACAAAATTTCTATTGGGGGGCCATACTTTCACTTATGTGTACGCTGTCGCTTCACATACCTTCACATTTTCCTTTTAAGTCTTCACTTTTTCACATAAGAGAGGGTTCACCTGAGCCTTCCAAAACACTTTAAAAACACTTTGAACCTTAGGGAAATTAGAGAAATACCTCTGCAACCTGCAACCTACTTTCTCCAAGTTACCCCTTGTGGAAAATTAATTGTGCACTACCTGTACACTTTGACACCTGCACTTTAGCACTTTGACTTTGCACCTGTTGACTTTGAACTTGACTTTGTTGACTTTGACCAATTGGACTTTGATCCTTTTGACTTTGATGGTAGTTGACTTTGACTGTGGTTGACTTTGACCAACCTAAACCTTCCAAAACACTTTAATAACACTTTGAACCTTAGGGAAATTAGAGAAATACCTCTGCAACCTACAACCTACTTTCTCCAATTTACCCTTTGTGGACAATTAATTGTGCACTACCTGTACACTTTGACACCTTCACTTTAGCACTTTGACTTTGCACCTATTGACTTTGACCTTGACTTTGTTGACTTTGACCAATATGACTTTTATGGGCTGAACAGTTGCCCACCACCTAATGTGCTCTCCATCCCGGAGAGCTACAGCCAAAACTCTAAGCACATATGACACTGTTTCGTGTGCTACAAAATCTCATAAGCACACCATAGCAGCTACCATGTCCACCAAGAGCAGCAGAGAACAACCACCACAGAAGAACCCAAAATTGGAATTTTTGCATGCAAAAGCAAAGGAGGGCAATGGGAGGGTGGAAAAGAGGGGGAATGGAGGCCTGAGCGGCTGAGATGGATAGGGCAGGGAGGGGTAAGGATGTGGCTGGGCAGAAGGATAAAGGGAGGCTGAGGTAGGAGGATTATGGGGTCTAGAGAGGGCCACAATGATCAAATAGAAGAGTTACAGAGGGTGCATATGGGAAAATGTGCAACATATGGTGAGATGAGGTGAGAATAGACAATATGGACCATGTGTTTAAAATAAAACATGTGATAAATGTGTCCAAAACATGTGGGTTTTGACCAAAAGTCAGAGAAAAATTGGGAATTCGGAAAAATAAAGCCAAAAAATGAATCCAGGGGTGCCAAAATACATGAAAAGGACTCCAAATTTGAAAAAATGGCCATCTAAGGCGCGTTCCAAAGCCAAAAGGTTTGAGCTATGAAAAATAAAAAAAAATATATTTAGATATATATATATATATATATATATATATATATATATATATATATATATATATATATATATATATATATATATATATATATATATATATATATATATATATATATATATATATATATACTAAAATAATTAAAAAAAAGAAAAAATAAAATAAAACTTTTTTTTTGTAATACCCGAATGTGCATGCGAGACAAAATGGAAAATAAATTAAAAGAAAAATAATAATAATAAATAAAATAAATTAAAAATAATATATAATAAATAAACTAAAAATAACCAAAAAATAAAATGATAAAAATAAAAAATACAATAATAAAAAAAAGATAAAATAAGTAAAAAGAAAACAAAATAAAAAAAAAATTCGCCCGAGGGGGGGGGGAGGGGTGTGGGGAGGGAGGGCGGGGGGCTGCAGGTGGGGGGGGGGGGGGGGGGGGGGGGGGGGGGGTGGCGGGCGGGGGGCGGCGGGTGGGGGGCTGCGGGCAGAGGGCTGCGGGCGGAGGGCTGCGAGTGGGGGGGAGGGGGGGGAGGGGGAGAGAGAGAGAGAGAGAGAGAGAGAGAGAGAGAGAGAGAGAGAGAGAGAGAGAGAGAGAGAGAGAGAGAGAGAGAGAGAGAGAGAGAGAGAGAGAGAGAGAGAACGCTTAATTTGTCTTTAGTAGAAATTACCCATGTCAGATATCGTCAACGTTATTTATGTCTACCATATCTTTTTCTTAAAGACAAACATTTACATTTTGGTAAGAGAGAGAGACACTTGGTTGAGCTTTGGATGTTGAGCTTTGGCCTCTTGAGACAAAGGTCCAAGGTTCAAGCCTTGGGCTAGATATGTATGGCTTTGGCCAATCAAACTAATTGTAATGTTGTAATTTTGTTTAACCCTTTAGAGATACAAGATGTCCAACGAGTACTATGTCCATTGACTTGTATAGTTGCACTTTCAAAGTTAAAGCTCATGAGAGTTGACTTCGGCTGAACCTCCATTTAGAGAAAGAAAAAGAGAGAAAGAGAGATAATGTGCTCAAGAAGCGCTTCACGAATCAGTGCACGTAATGCCATTAAAATATAGAGCTTCATTAGTTAGTAGCAGTTCCCTAGAATGGGTCTTTGAAGTTCAGTCGCTTCCTCTTTTTTTTTTGACAAAACAAGAAGATTAAAATTATTGCAAGAAATAAAATTATACAACAATGGAGAGCATCTCTATGGATGGTCCACAAAAGCTTCCAAGAAATGAATCATGGAGAGCCTCTCAGGAAAATACAAAATTAACAGGGAATCTTTCCATCTATTGGGTCTCATCCCTCTAAAGATAACAAAGGGATTATAATTTCTAGGGTTGAAGTCCCTTAACGACTTTTTACACAACTCAAAAATCTTCTTCATACTTTGGTTACAAGAGAAAAGGTAATCTTTGGGGTTACTGGAGAAAAGCTTCGGGTTCCTTTTTTTCCATATGAACCACATAATGTGAGCTCTAAGAATCTGCTACAGAACAATGTCTAGATTTTTACACACTCCAAGGAGAATTTCTTTATAAACAAGAGGAGGGAGACCTTTGACAGCACAGTATAAGTTCAATAATTTCTAGAACCTTTTAAGCGTTCCTGCAATTGATGAAGAGATGAGAGAGGTCTTCAAGTTGACCACAAAAGGGACAATTTCCTACACTAATGTTAATCTTCTTAGCTCTGTTTCCAGTCCACAGGCCTTGATGATTGATCAGCTAGAGTAGATGAGCTTGCTTTGAGGTAGGAGCAAAGTCCCAAATAGATCTGAACCTATACTTCCATTGGAAGGAATTCCATTGAATCTTCCATTTAGTATTGAGCTTGTTGATAACCCAGCTAGGAGAGTGTTCAACTTTTTTAAAGTTTCTGTATATGTCACCAGCAACAACTTCCAGACCTATCCATTTGTGATAGTTATACTTTCCCAGCTTGTGTATCAACCATCTTCTTTTGTCCATCAGCACCTGTTTACACATAAAAGAGAGATCATTAATCTCTTGAGTATATAAAAGGTCCCTTACATGATTGTTGTTAAAGAGAGAACTCCAAGAGGCAAATCCAACTTTTCTACATTTGTTCATCCTAATTTACAGGTTACAAGGGTTAGCTAAAGTAAACCATCCAATTCACATTGAACTCTGCATGAGAAAAGAAACATTATTCTCAAAGTAAACAGGAATTTTATATTTACTCTTAACTATCATCTAGGCATTCGAAAAAGAACATAAGAGTTTACTTCCCTTCGGTATGAATTGAACAAGAGAGGTAATGATATCCCAAATGTTGAGGTTAGTCTAGCTTCTGTATCCTACAACATAAAACTCAGCAACTTTTCTTTTAATGAGCACCGACCAGAAACCATGAGAGTTAGTGGCCCTTAATATCCACAGTGAAGCCATTTGGATAGCCATCTTAGAGGGGCAAATAATACCCGGCCCTCCTTCATCTCGTTTTAGACAACAAACATTCCAAGCTACTTTAGGGATCTTTCACTACAACATATCGAGGGAATACCGACGGTCAGTGTACCAACGGGCAGCCGTCGACGTCGGTATACCCCTCGGAGAATTTGGGAAAGCCGCTTTGCCTCGCAAACAAAGAGTCGGTATAAGCATCAATATAAGCGTCGGAATACGCATCGATACTTTGCTGAAACTACCGACGCGTATACCGACGCTTATACCGATGCTCTCTTTTTAACCGGGCCCGAACCCGAAATTTGTCATTCTGAGCGTTTTGAATCTAGATCTTCTCCTTTCGGGTTTGCGAGCGCCAACAGCAGATCTCTGTTTTTCATCCTCTCTCTTTTTCTCTCTCCCTCTCTCCTCCCTTCCCTCTCTCTCTCTCTCTCCCTCTCTCTCACTATCTCTCTCTCTCTCTCCCTCTCTCTCTCTCGCTCTCTGTCACTCTTTCTCTCTTCCTCTCTCTCTCTCTCTCTCTCTCTCTTTAAACAGACCTCTATCTTTATAGATCTGAAGTTTTGGTAAGTAGATCGCACATATTGTAGCACTCTTTTTTATTTTTCTATGTTTTTAGTTTACTAATATGTTCTTTGTTTGGTTTTGCAAGAGATTTTGGGATCAAATCTTTAGAATTTCGACGAAGAAGAACTTCAAGTGGATTTTGACGACCCTGATTCAAACAATTCTCTCTCTCTCTCTCTCTCTCTCTCTCTCTCTCTCTCTTTCCCTCTCCTTCTCTCTCTATCTAAACACACTTCTATTTTTATAGATTTGACGCTTTGGTAAGTAGATCGCACATATTGTATCACTCTGTTTTCTTTCTTTATGTTTTTGCTTTTCTGATATCTTCTCTCTTTAGTTTTGCAAGAGATTTTTGAGATCAAATCTTTGGAAATTCAACGAAGGACTACTTCAAGTGGATTTTGACAACCTTGATTCAAAAATTACATCAATGTAAGTAAAACATATATCACTTTTTTATCTTTATTTATATTTTTGTTTTCTAATATCTTCTCTCTTCATTTTTGTTTGAGAGAGAGAGAGAGGGATATGCATATGCATACATGCATGCATATGCATACATGCATGCATATGCATACATGCATGCATGCATGCATATGCATACATGCATGCATGCATGCATATGCATACATGCATGCATGCATATGCATACATACATGCATGTATGCATATGCATGCATGCATGCATGAGGGATATGCATACATACATGCATGCATGCATATGCATATATACATGCATGCATGAGGGATATGCATATGCATACATGCATGCATGAGGGATATGCATATGCATACATGCATGCATGAGGGATATGCATATGCATACATGCATGCATGAGGGATATGCATATGCATATGCATACGTACATGCATGCATATGCATACATGCATGCATATGTATGCATGCATGCATGCATATGCATACATGAATTTTTATGTTTTTGTGTTCTAATATCTTTTTTTATTTTTTGTTTTCTTTCTTTATATTTTTGTTTTCTAATATGCATACATGCATGCATGCATATGCATAGATACATGCATGCATATGCATAGATACATGCATGCATGCTTATGCATACATGCATGCATGCTTATGCATACATGCATGCATGCTTATGCATACATGCATGCATGCTTATGCATACATACAAGAATGCGTATGCATACATGCATGCATGAGGGATATGCATATGCATACATGCATGCATATGCATACATGCATGCATATGCATACATGCATGCATATGCATACATACATGCATACATATGCATACATACATGCATGCATATGCATACATACATGCATGCATATGCATACATACATGCATGCATATGCATACATACATACATACATGCATGCATGCATATGCATACATGCATGCATATGCATACATGCATGCATATGCATACATGCATGCATATGCATACATGCATGCATGCATATGCATACATGCATGCATGCATATGCATATATACATGCATGCATACATGCATGCATGAGGGATATGCATATGCATACATGCATGCATGAGGGATATGCATATGCATACATGCATGCATATGCATACATGCATGCATATGCATACATGCATGCATGCATATGCATATATACATGCATGCATACATGCATGCATGAGGGATATGCATATGCATACATGCATGCATGAGGGATATGCATATGCATACATGCATGCATGAGGGATATGCATATGCATACATGCATGCATATGCATACATTCATGCATGCATATGCATATATACATGCATGCATACATGCATGCATGAGGGATATGCATATGCATACATGCATGCATGAGGGATATGCATATGCATACATGCATGCATATGCATACATGCATGCATATGCATACATGCATGCATATGCATATGTACATGCATACATGAATTTTTATATTTTTGTTTTCTAATGTCTTTTTTTATTTTTTGTTTTCTTTCTTTATATTTTTGTTTTCTAATATGCATACATGCATGCATGCATATGCATATATGCATGCATGCATATGCATACATGCATGCATATGCATATGCATACACATGCATATGCATACATACATGCATGCATATGCATACATACATGCATGCATATGCATACATACATACATACATGCATGCATGCATATGCATACATGCATGCATATGCATATATACATGCATGCATGAGGGATATGCATATGCATGCATGCATGCATGAGGGATATGCATATGCATACATGCATGCATATGCATACGTACATGCATGCATATGCATACGTACATGCATGCATATGCATACGTACATGCATACATGAAATTTTATATTTTTTGTTTTCTAATATCTTTTTTTATTCTTTGTTTTCTTTCTTTATATTTTTGTTTTCTAATATGCATACATGCATGCATGCATGCATGCATATGCATACACATGCATATGCATACATACATGCATGCATATTCATACATACATGCATGCATATGCGTACATACATGTATGCATATGCATATGCATATGTATACATGAATGCATATGTATACAAGCTTAAGGATGCATCTGAATTCAAGAAAGCATATGCATACATGAATGCATATGCATATGCATATGTATATGTATACATGTATGCATATGTATACAAGCTTAAGCATGCATATGCATACAAGCAAGCATATGTATATGTATATGTATACATGTATACATATACAAGCAAGCATATGTACATGTATATGTATATGTATACATGAATGCATATGCATATGCATACATGTATGCATATACATTAATGTATATGTACATGTATGTATACAAGCAAGCATATGCATATGTATATGTATACATGTATGCATGCATATGTATACATGTATGCATATGCATACGTACATGCATACATGAATTTTTATATTTTTGTTTTCTTATATCTTTGTTTATTTTTTGTTTTCTTTCTTTATATTTTTGTTTTCTAATATGCATACATGCATGCATGCATATGCATACATGCATACATGCATATGCATACGTGCATATGCATACGCATGCATATGCATAGGCATGCATATGCATACGCATGCATATGCATACGCATGCATATGCATACGCATGCATATGCATACGCATGCATATGCATACGCATGCATATGCATACGCATGCATATGCATACGCATGCATATGCATACGCATGCATATGCATACGCATGCATATGCATACGCATGCATATGCATACGCATGCATATGCATACATACACGCATGCATATGCATACATACATGCATGCATATGCATACATACATGCATGCATATGCATACATACATGTATGCATATGGATATGTATACATGAATGCATATGTATACAAGCTTAAGGATGCATATGAATTCAAGCAAGCATTTGCATACATGAATGCATATGCATATGCATATGTATATGTATACATGTATGCATATGTATACAAGCTTAAACATGCATATGCATACAAGCAAGCATATGTATATGTATATGTATACATGTATACATATACAAGCAAACATATGTATATGTATATGTATATGTATACATGAATGCATATGCATATGCATACATGTATGCATATACATACATGTATATGTACATGTATGTATACAAGCAAGCATATGCATATGCATATGTATACATGTATGCATATGCATATGCATATGTATACATGAATGCATATGCATACAAGCAAGCATATGTATATGTATATGTATACATATACAAGCAAGCATATGCATATGTATACAAGCTTAAGCATGCATATGCATACAAGCAAGCATATGCATACATGAATGCATATGCATATGTATACATGAATGCATATGTATACATGAATGCATATGCAAATGTATACATGAATGCATATGTATACATGAATGCATATGTATACATGAATGCATATGTATACATGAATGCATATGTATACATGAATGCATATGCATACAAGCAAGCATATGTATATGTATATGTATACATATACAAGCAAGCATATGCATATGTATACAAGCTTAAGCATGCATATGCATACAAGCAAGCATATGCATACATGAATGCATATGCATATGTATACATGAATGCATATGTATACATGAATGCATATGCAAATGTATACATGAATGCATATGTATACAAGCTTAAGCATGCATATATATACATTTTATGAGATGAGATCTTCATATTGCATCAGATGGGATCTCCACGTACACCTTGGGGTGCACATGATCATGAAGAATCGAAGATATATCATATCCGTAATGGAGCTCCAGTTATGGATGTGGTGGGGAAGTCAATGCGTCAGCGTATACGACAACTCTGCTCTATCAAATTCGGTCATTCAGTAATGTTAAAATGGACCGAACAGGATAGAGACTCTAAAAGGCATATCACACAATGTATATATGAAGAGTACCGGCCAGCACCTGGCAATCCTATTGTGAGTTCCGATTGGATTCAACAGACAACACGCGAGGTGATGTCACATCGATGATCAGAAGCTCGCGATGCTTTCAAAGCAGGCTTACCGAAGCCTATATGGCTAGATGCCGAAGAATGGGAATCCATTCAGGATAAGCATCAACATACTCCTGATCGGTATCGTCAACAGAGAGATGCGACTGCCACACATTTAGATATGGTTGGAACGTCGCATTTAGGTAGCGACGGATACTACAGTATGCGCTACCAATTTGTAAGTATGATGTTAATTATTGAAGTTGTTTGTGTTAAGTATATTATGTATATTCATCTAATATTTTGCATATTTACTATAGGAGTTGGCAGTGGGTCGTCCTCCAATGCGAACTGAAGAATTATATGGATATCGACATGGACTGACTGCACAGTTACAAGACTTAGAGGGACGCGGTGCAATCGTCTCATGGGAGAATATTCTTGATTAGGTAAAGTTATATCTTGGTTTCGTGTTTCTAGTTGTTGTTTATAAATATCATGTTAATTGGTCTTATTTTATACATATGTTTTGTTGCAGGATTGTAGGTGTAAATATTTTGATCAATGCCACAAGTTTGTATCACACTCGCATATGACAATGATGAACCATAATTTTGTATTCGATTCCTATATGGAAGTGTTTTGTCACATTGCCACAATTTTGTATTACACTCCTATGTGGCAATGATGTACCATAATTTTGTATTCGATTCCTATATGGAAGTGCTTTGCCACACTTTTTTACATTTTTCATTTATGGAATATACGACTTTTTGTACATGAATCATTGTTCATTTTTGCTCATATAAGTTTATGTTTTGGTTGCCATTAGAGTACATAACACATGTACTCAGTTGGGCAGAGTGTATTATCTTTTGCTAAACAACATCATGCTGTAGCAAAAGACAACACACTCTGCCCAAAAAAATTTGTGCAAGTATGGTTGCCGGTATACGTGTCGGTAGCTCCAGTATGGTCGTCGGTATATGCACTGGTACACCCAGCGGGGACGCCGGTATGGACGTCGGTATGTGCGTCGGAAATACCGACGCTTATACCGATGCCCATACCGATGCTCATACCGGCTCCTCATACCGGCGCCCATACCGGTGCTTTCTTTCTAATGCCTATACCGACTATAACACCGACGTCACGAAGAAATCACGCCCGTTCATTTGCCTCGGTAGCAGCCTCGGTATACCCTCAATATGTTGTAGTGTTTCTGGTGTTTTGAGAGCCTCCCCATAAAAATCTTCTAGAAAGAGCAATGACCTGAGCAAGCTGCTTTTTGATGGGCATCCAACAAGCAAAAAAATAAGTAAGCATTGGTAAAATGTAATGTTTTAAAACAAAAACTCTTTGGGAAAAGCTCCCTTGAAAGGACATCCAATGAAAAACTTTAGTTCTAAATTTGTCAAAAATCCAGCTCCATCTCTGCTCAAAGGACACACCAAACCCCATGGGAATACCTAAAAGTCTGATAACAACACCTTCTTTAATAATGTCACACTTTTTTTTCAAAATACAGGCAGGAAGAACTTTATTAGAAGCATAAAAACCTGTTTTAGTATGATTGACCACGAAGCACTAGCAAGACTAAACAAATGAAGACATTGCATAAGTTTTTCAGCAGACAAGTTATCAGCCAAAGTTATCATGTTAGTGTCATCAGCAAACATCTAAAGTCCAAGAGGAGAGGGAGCACTAGGAATCACCAACCAGCATAAAGAATCACTAGTAATAGCAAAAAGAAGCGAGGCTAGGGGACAACCTTGTCTAACACACCTACACAGCTAGAAGGAGTCAGAAAGATAACCATTCATGGCCACTTTGGAGTTAGCATTGCCAAAGAGAATACCGGTATACTTAATGAATCTTCTACCAGCTCCTATGTTTTGGAGAGACTGAAGGATAAAATCCCACTCAATTCTGTCATAGGCCTTGTCAAAATCAACTTTGAAAAAGAAGGTGTCAAGTTTATTATCTTGAGCAAACTCTAGACCTTCCGAGATATAGATAATAGCATCCAAAATATATCTACCTTTGATGAAGCCTTTCTGCTCAAGAAGAATGATCATGTCCATGAGGGCTAAGTTTTCTGGCCAATGTAGAGGCAAATATTTTGTACATAGAAGTTAGACAAGAGATAGGTCTCCAATTGTTTAAGTCATCCTTAGCTCCTTTTTTGTGTACCAACTTGATAACCCTAGAATTGATAAAAGCAGACAGAGTGCCTCTCCTAATGGCCTCTTGCCACACCAAGAGAATAATGAGCACAATAAAATCAACAAGCTCATGATAAAATTCATTAGGAATGCCATCAGGACCAGGAGATTTGCAGGGTTTCAATTTACAAATGGTTTCTCTAGCCTCACTGAGAGGGGCAGGTCCAGGAGAGAGGCCAGGTGCTGAGGAATCATTTTTTTCCTTTTAAGGGCAATAAACACCCTAGCCCTCTGGATATCCTCCCCTCTCTTGGGAGGCCTAGAGAAAACATTCGTAAAGAAGTCAATGGCCTTCTACAAATTCTCCTTCATAGTAGTAGCATAATCACCAGATCTCTTCTTTAACATGGGAACAAAATCCCTAGCTTTTTTCTTTTTCATAAGATCGAACATATGTTTATTAGTTCTATCAACTTTCCCAGCCCAAAATTCTCTAGATGAGGCAAGAGCACCACTAGCTAAGAGATAATCTTCCCACTTCAATCTATCTTGAAGCTCAAAGAGCTTTTGACTTTTTAAACTATCATCAATACTCTCATTCTTAATGGTATCTATCTCTCTCAATATCATCATCCTTCTTTTAAATATGATTTCCTTGGCTTGAAGCTTGCACTTAGTGAAAAGACACTGAATGTCTTTAATAGCTCTTTCCCGAGCAACAAAAGGAGAACACTTAGAATCAAAATGGAATCTAAAGATATTTTTGGTCTTCTCTTTGACACAATCAATTTTCAGAAGGAAAGCATCCAAATGAGTCTAGCCAGCTTTATAGTCAGGGGAATTTCTAAAAAACGTAACAATCAAAGGATAGTGATCAGACAGATGAAGAGAACAATCAATATAACACTTGTGCTGCCAAAGGTCATGGGACTTATTAACATTCATATATCTGTCTAGCCTGGCAGAGAGAGGTTTGTTAGTACTTCTGTTCCTCCAGATGTGCCCTGTACAACCAAAAGAGTCAACTAAATTGATAGAGTTTATCATATCAAGCCAATCCATTTTTTCCATACCATGCATGATGTTATCAGGGTTACCAACCCTATCTCTCTCAAACATGACCATATTAAAATCACCTAGAAGAATGACATCATGAGACGGATTGCTAAGCTCTCTCCAACATAAGATTCTTTCAAAATGATTGTTGGAGGCATAAATACTGACAATGGTATAGTTTATAGGATCGTTACACCTTAAAGCCACCCACTGGTTGGAGTTACTATAGAAAACTTCATCAATGCAATGGGAAAGGTTAGAAGCAATACCAATAACAGCTCCACCCACTTCCTCTTTGAAGTGTTAGCCATTCCCAAAATGCGGCTTTCTTTGAATCTTGAGGCTTTCAAGCTCACCCGATTCTTTCTACTAGTCCTCAAGATAAATATCAATGCCGAGTTCCAGCATAAATAGAGAGAGAGAGAGTAGATGAAGATTATTGTAAGCTGACATTTCACCATAAATAGAGAGAAAATATCAAATAGACAAAGACAAGAGAGAGTAGAGGAAGATTATGCAAAGCGGATATTACACCATAAATAGAGAGAGAGAAAAATAAATCGAGAGAGAATATCTATGGATGAAGACTATTCTAACCTGACATTTTAGCATAAATCGAGAGCCAATATGTAGGGTTGAATAAGATAAATAGTGACTATTTATCAATGCCAAGATAAATAGAGAGAAAATATCTATGGATGAAGACTATTCTAAACTGACATTTCAGCATAAATAGAAAGAGAATATGTATGGTTGAATAAGATGAATAGGGAGTCGGAACTACTTATCAATGCCAACATAAATATCTATGGTTGAAGACTATTCTAAGCTGACATTCCTATGTGCTACTACAATCACGATGCAAGTACAATGCCCTGAAACCTGTAAGAAGACCATCATTATGATGCGTCGTTACACTGAGTCCGCACAGGACCGCACTGTAGATCCATGAACTTTTATTCACTGCTAAATTTTTTTAATTTATTTATACAACGAGTGCTGACATTTCTGGTGAAATCGCCGATCTCAGAACGAGCCCCGTCGCCCGATACAATGCCATGCTGCCCACTGAATGCTCATGTGATCTCCTGAGTCCCATATATTTTCTAAGTTTTAGGAGATACACGAGAAGATCCACTCAATACAAGTAGCCTGAATGTGTTGAAAGAGGAATGATTGCCTCCAAAGAAAACGGCAAAGCCTCTATGCGTTCAGTGAATACAGCTGCGCCCCGAAAGGAACCTCCTCGTTGCTCACCGGAAAACCTTTTAAAAGGGTTCTATTTTTTATTTTTTTTAAAGGAAGTTCGGCCTTGGCCTATTCTCACCATGCAGGAGACAAGTTTGGCAAGCTAGAGGGCATTACAACTGAGGCCTATTCTCCTAGACTTTAATTAAAATAAAGAATAGAAGTTACATATGAATGGGGATAGTGCCCATGGGACCCCCAAAATCCTACCATGCAGGGGACAAGTTCGGTAAGCTAGAGGGCATTACAATTGAGGCGTACAAATCTATCATCTCCCTCATGCTGGACCCATTTGTGCTTCAGCTTGTTATCAAAGAGTGTGATGACCATCTAAGTTTTCTTTGAAGTTGGGAATTCAAGATAGTTTGTTACCATTGCTCCATTTGAGGCCATCTAGGCAAGGAAGATCATGTCCGTAGAGAAGGCAGCTAGTTGAGTGGTCCCATGCTAAACACCTGTTTTGAAGAAGAGTCCATTCCTCGAGGGAAACTCTATGTCTAGGGTCTAAGTCTTCAAACCTCATCCACTATCCGGTCTCTTGTTTCCAAAGTTGCTTCCACTGTTTGAACCCCTTGTTCCATAGCCACTTAGCCATTTGGAGGTTCCAAGACTCCACCTCCCTTATGCCGATGATCAGGAACCAGATAGAGTCATTTTGTCTTATCCCAGTAGCCCAGTTCCACTCATCACTGATTCTGATGAATTGTTTGGATTTGTTCCAACTCTTCCATAAGGAACACACGAGGCTAGAGCCTTTAGGGGACACCAGGTGGGGAAGAACAATAGCATGAGGATCCTAATGTCCTTCCAACCGGGAAGACCAACTAAGGTAAGGTCTTTCAAATTTATGAAGATTAATTTAGCCCAAGAGGACTCTCTATTGCTCCAAGCCTTGATAAACCACTTTGCCGCCAACTTGTCACCCAACCCAGTGATATCCAAAATAGCCAAGCACCCCGAGTCTTTCGAGCTAATACAAGTTTCCCATTTGATTTTAGGAATCCCCTTCCTATTGGGGTCCCCAATCCATAGGAAGTTTCTACAGATCCTTTCCACTTTGGCCAATTCTTTCTCCTTAGGTCTCCAACACGAGTTTAAGTAAATAATCGTAGAAAGCATAAATGTGTTGACAACCATTGCACGCCTTGCCAGTTAGCTTGCATACCTTTCCAATGATTTAATTTGCTATCCAGTTTGGATAGCACCCAGTTCCACCGTTAAAGGGGTTCTCTTGCTCAAACACCGAAAACCCTATTAAAGGGGTTCTCTATCTGAAGGACGTCGAGGAATGACAAGCAGTCAACAACTCTAACAAGTTGGCCACATATCACAAGGATCTTTCCTCGCTGCTTGTCTTAGAACTTTTCGTATGAGTTCTCTTGCTCTTTGGAGCACGCAAACCCATAGCCTATAGGATAAGGTACATTATTGACTCTGTCTGCGGTTCTTCTTGTGGCTCCATTAATTCAAAGCTTTTCTTTTGCTAGTTTTTTGTTTTCCTTAATCTGTTGAAGCCTAACTAACCTCGCCGGGCTTGAATTTCATGAAAGAACGATTGTAAAAGTGAAAGGCATAGTACCCATGAACCCTCCCTTTGAATATCACAAGCAAAGGTTAGAATTTATGAAGCATTACAAGCAAACGTTTGCCTGAAGGCATCCAGTTTAAATAGCCCACCTGCATTAAACACTAGCCCAAGTATGTCCAACAACCCTCAACGCTCGTAATGCTCCACTTAAATGACATGGAAACATTGCTCTTTCATAGATGCGTTTATCCTTCTTGAGGTTGTCCTCATTTGAGTATGAGAAATGACGGTGGTCATATAACAAGAAAGAGGATTAGGAGCTGAAGAGAACAAGATCGTATGGACTAGCTCTTAGTTCCTCTTTTTTTTCTTTTTTTTGCAGATAAATGTTATGAAGGGTGATCAAAAGAGAGATGCAATAGGATTGTCGCACATGCAAAGTGCTGGAGAGAAACCCATCAAAGGCCCATCTTCTCCTGAACTGAGGCATGCAATTCATCAAATGGATTAGTAAACTCTTCCAGCAACACACCAAAGTTGTTATTCCATTTTACGTACTTTCTTTTTTGGGATTTTGGAGCATCTTCTCTCGGACTAGAGGGCATAGTAGAGATTTTAGTCTCCAAAGCCTCATCGTGAGAAGGACGTGTGTTTTCGAGTTCGGAAGCTTCTCTTTGAGTATTACCTTGCATACCTGCTTCAGCATTAGCTTTCTTTTGATTCATCAATAAAGGAAAATCCTTAATTAAATCTCCTTACATATTGTCAATCCAAGGAATATATTCGATCGGAAGATCTAGGAATTCAACCCACACATTCACTTCGGTGGGTTTTGGGCCACGCGGATTAAATTCAACAAAACAGTAAAAAAAATCGATGGAAGTCAACGATCACCCATCGGCCTTTACTAATGAGTTTAAAAGCACTTCTAGCATCCTCAATATAGAAGAGGAAATAACGATTGGGTAGAAACTGAATATGTCTAACAAATAATCCCTTTCTCTCCCAGTTCTATATAATCCATAGTCTCACGTAGGTGGTCTAGGTCCATGGCATATACCTATGACCACTCTCTCAATTATTTGAGTATGCCAATTATTCAAGGTGTTTCTGTCTAGAATTAGATTGGATTCTTCTATATCTTCGTGGTCCGAATCAACACATAACTCATGTGCATTATGAACCTTTTTCCGTTTTGACTGTTTATCCATTGATTGAGAAACGAAATTGCCCGTAGAGCATTCTTCCTTAAACAGCGGGTTGAAAAGCCCCGTTGATTTCTGAGAACCTTTACGTATGATTTGCTCGATAACCCAACTCGAGGGGGGGATAAGGGTATCCTAGTTGATGGCTCTGATTCTTGGGGGTTCCATGGCGGGGATCCATCAATGTTCTCCATTCGACCTTCATCGAGGCTATTAACTTCGGCAATAACATTCATGCCCAATTGTATCCATCTCCAATAGTTTGGCTTGCCTTCGAGTCTGGCCAGGACCGAGTTCCACAAAAATCAATCTCGTGGGTCACACAATGGTTATTAACATGTTCCTCATTTCGTCAACCACTTACTTCCTCTCTTGTTGGAGACCGAAAGCGCAAGAGCTGTCCAAACAAGAAAGTATTTGCAAAAACTTCCTTTGGACGGGGGACCCCAAGAGGAGGGGGTGCCTAAAATCAAATGGTCCATCTGCACTAACCAAAGGGATAGTGGGGGCCCTTGTATTCTGGACATTGGGTGCATGGCTAACAAACTTGCAGAAAAATAGATGATTAAAGCATGGTACAATGGGGAGACTTCGTAGGCCATTGACTTTTGTGGGATTCTGGAATTGGAAGAATCTTGACATTCTGGCCCTTTTGTTTTCCCCGACCTCAATTTTCTCGAAGGCTCGAATCTAGTGTGCTCCCTACAGAAGATGTGGAATAAATTCAAAAGCTTCATAAGAATTAGTGAAGATTGGAAGTGTGCAGTTGATATCAGGCAGAATGACTCTATGTGGTTTCCAATCCATGGCATCAAGAACATGAAATCTTGGAACATTCGAAGTGCCAAGAGGCTTTGGAAAAAGGGTTTCAAAAAATGGAAAGATCTCTAGAAACAAGACACCAATCAATGGATCAAATTCGAGGATATTGACCCTAGCATCAACATTACCTATGAAGAATGGAATATTTTACAAAGTAGACATCTTGCCTAGGACCCCTCTAAAGTCGATCTTCTCATGGTCCACAACTCACCATGCACACTAGGTCTCAGATGGCATAATGATAATTTCCTAACAAGAATCCTGAATATCAAAGGAAACATTGACTATCAGGTCAACCTCAAGAAGAAGTGATACCTATCATGGATGCAATTGTGGTGGGATATGAAGTTCATGGCTATCAGACACCCTCTCATAGAAAACAAAAAGTCTATCCTCCTATGGGAAATTCTTCATTGGGGAATCTCGACCAACTTAAAGGCTAGCAAAATTTGTGGGGCATCTCCCTAATGCAAGCTCTGTTGCCGGTCCATTGAAGTTTTTGGTCATATCTTCTTTACTTGTTCCAACTCCAACATGCCCTTGGAGATTGTCGGAAAGAAAATTAGACTTTAGAAGCATATCAGCTGGTGGAGGACGAGCCATTGCAAGATGAAGTTTCTGTTGCACTTGCGGAATGCCCACACGCAACAGAATCTGTATCTCCACTGGGAAGGAGACCAATTGACATTCCACCTCTTATTGAGCTTATCCTTGAGCTCCTCCACACTGCCTTTGTTCTTCTTGAAGTTTAAGAGCATGGCTTTCGTAACTTTGTCCAACTTTACTTATTTGTCATAGCAAATGGAGAGCTTGGCATCCAACAACTCTTTCTTCTTCCTCAACACCTGTTTACAACCAACACACAAGTTAGGATAATCTTCAATAAATCTATCCGATAGAGGTTGGTCTTGCATAAGGATGTTGGTTCAAGACAAAAAACAAGCCTTGAATCATTTGTGTTCTTTTATGGCTAGGGGGTCTCCATTTGCAATGAGAGAGCTACCCCAACCAGGGAGATTCCTACGAAATAAAATTTTTATTAGATAATAACAAAGGGTCAGGCAGAAATTACTCTTTACTCTCATCCACACTTTCTACATCTTGGTGGACAAGGAGCTCCCCATAGGACAGAAGGGTTGAAGGGAAATTAGGATGTCCCACAGGCTAGAAGAAGTCCAGGCCCCGTAATCCTGTAGGTAAAACGAGTATATTTTGCTTTCTAATAGTAGAGCCCACATGTCCAAAGAGGAAACACATTTGTGGATCCATTTAGAAATCAAGTTCTCAGCGATTTTAATAGGACACAAAATACCTACCCCCCCCCCCTCACTTTTGGGAAGGCAACATATCTTCCATGAAACTTTGGTACACTTCTTAATTTGGTTATCACGTCCTCACAGGAATCTTTTGGCTAAGCAAATAGCCTGCATAAGTTTTTTACGAGAAGGGAGCCAAAATATAATTATTAAGAACAAAAGATCTATGAGACAGAGAGGATTGACAATTACACCAAGTGAAGAGCTTATTTCTAAACTTATTAGGGGCCCATTGCCATCTTTTCTCAAAGGATATTTGAAAACTCGTAGGTATGCCTAACAACCTAAAAACCTCACCTTCTTTGTTGATACTACACCCAAGATCAGACACAACTCTAGCAATGAGATTGCTCGAGGACGTGAAACCCATTAGAATCATATGATACATCTAGAGAAACACTTGCTTGGTAGAGTTAGAGATGTTAATACCTTTTAACATGCCTTTTTCCATGGCCTCTTTCACCAAGCAGCCAAGGGAGTCAGTAGCTATGGCAAACAAGAGGGGGGAAAGGTGGCAACCTTCCCTTATAGATCTCTTAAGGGGGAAGTAGTCAGACAGGTTACCATTAACCACAACTCTAGAGAAGACATTTCCAAATAAGGTACTAACATATGTAATGAATCTCTTCTCGACACCCAATTCATGGAGGGAACCGAAAATAAAATCCCATTCTATCCTATCATAGACTTTATCAAAGTCAATCTTGAACAAGAAGAAGTGTTGTTTGTTCTCTTTGGCTCCTTCAATAGCTTCCCATATGGTGATAATGGTTTCAAGGGTGAAGCGACCCTTGATACAAACTTTTTGCTCAAGCAAGATGACCTTATCCATAATGGGATTGAGTCTTCTAGCAAGAGAGGTAGCAAAAAATCTTGTAGATAGAGGAGAGAGAGAGGTGATAGGCCTCCAGTTATTTAGCTCCTATTTATTTCCCTTTTTATGAATCAATCTTATCACACCAATATTCACATGAGAAGGCATATATCCTATACTGATAGACTCTTTCCAAATCAAGAGAATGAAGGTGGCAATAAATTTTTTTAGCACAATAAAGAACTCATTGGGGATACCATCCAACCCAGGGAACTTGCATTGCTTCATTTTATTAATGGTCTCCTTAATCTCCCAACAGACATGGGCAGGTCTAAGAGAGTAGCGAGGTTAGGAGAAATTGTTTTCTTTCTCTTGAGAGCAATGGAGGCCCTGGCACTTCTGGTCACCTCCCCTGTCCTAGGAGGCCTAGAGAAGACGTCAATAAAGAAATTAGTGGCAACTTGTAAACTTTCTTCAAAATTTCTGGTCAATCCATTATCCTTTTTCTTAAGCAGAGGGAAAAAAATCCTTAATTTTCTTCTTTTTCATCAGATCATAAATATCCTTGTTTGGTCTATCCATCTTCCCAACCCAAAATTCTCTTGATTTGGATAGATCCTGACAAGCTTCAAGATAGAGGTCCTTCCTAAGTCTACATTGAAGTTCTAAGAAGGCTTCAGAATTAGGAGAGGACCTAAGAACATCCAGATCCTTTAGAGGCTCTAATGGCCTTGGCTCTTTTAGTAAAGTAGGCAAAGAGGGATTGGATTTGCTTGCCAGCCTTTTCCCAGGCCCGAGAGGGAGCAAGACCAACAACAAGGTTGCTACTAATTATGTTCTTAACTTTATCAATCCCAATGGGGATACCAAGGAGCTTGGCATCCAAATGAGGCCAACTTGCCCTAAAGTGGGCATTACCTCTATGGAAGGAAACATGCAAGGGCTTGTGGTCATAGAGAATGAGACCACTAAAAGCTTTACAGTTAATTTATAACACTTCTGATGCAAAGAATTGTTATTGTAGCACTTATCCAATCTTCCTACAGTATAGGAGTCCCCAAGGCGGTTGTTAGCCCAGGTAAACTCTGTGAGGGAGGAAATGTCAATCAGGACATGTTTATGACATAGTTCAAGCCAAGCAACTTTCTCAAAACCACCCACCACTTCTCCCCTAGACTCAAGACCATCCTGAGGGAGAGTGACCATCTTGAAGTCTCCTATAATAATGATAGGGTCATCAAGCGTGTACAACTCTTCCCAGCAATTTTTACGGCCACTAGAAAAGTTACTAGCATAAACATTGACCAACGTGATGCTGAAAGGAGATCCAAGCTTGACAACACCCCATTGATAACTATCACTGAATATAATTTTTTCAACACATTGATTAAGGGAGTTGCGGATGCCAATGGCCAAACCCCAACCCCCCCCACCCCCGGACCAGAGTGGTCAGTGATATGCTACACATAATTATTAGAGACAACATGAAGAGTGATACTCAGTTGCTTTTTATCACCTTTAATTTCTTGGAGACATATGAAATTCGGCAAGCCCTTCTCCTTAAACGAATTGGAAACTACCTTAGCCCTAACAGCATCAAAGAGCCCTCGAACATTAATGGAGCAAATGGAAAAGGAATTCATGATGAGGGAAATGAAAAGCAAGAAGCAACCATCGACACACATGTAAGAGGACAACAAAAAGCACAAGATCCAACTATTTCGTGCTATTTTTAGTAGGCTTTTGAACAGACAACGAGCTTTGTAGTAACTCTTTCCTCCTAGGATTACACATAGACTGATTACCCAACAAGTGGGGAAGATCTTAGGTGTAAGGGAAAATGCCTTGCTCCATCAGCTTCCATCTGGTCCATTTGACACTTATCTGCAAAGTTCAGCCGTTCCTCAAAGCTAAGTTCATCATTATTCATGGTAACAGAAGCGCTGATTTAAGATCCTTTTTTTCCAATCGTGGTCCAATCTTCCCCTTCAACATTGATTCGATAAAGTGTAAACATTTAAATCTTTAGAGGACGTATCACTGTTTGGTTCGATATTCTCTTTACCTAGGACTTCTATGTTGCCTCCATTCTCCTCATAAGGATTGAACACATTGTCAAGAAGAACTTCATATGGGTTCTGCTTTGCCCATAGCCTTTTTTCTTTCTCTGGTTGGCTTTCTTACAGCTTTGGGGGCATACGGGGAGTTGGATGTGTGTTGAAGAGAGTTATTTTTGTTCGGGGTAGCCTCTTCTACTCCAAGTTCCCCATGAGGATTGAGAGCTTCTTTATTCTCCTTGAGTAAAGGGAAATCTCTAGTGCTATTACCCTGCTTATAATAGTTAAAGCACGCGTTAGGGAGATTTCTGTACTTCACTTTTTGCTCATGCAGATGCAAAGCATCAGATTTCTTAATGACAATTGAGGTCTTGATTTCCTTAGAAATATGTATCTCTACCATCACCTGAGTGTCCCATTTGGCATTAATTCCATTGGGTGTAGCTCTATATCCAAGAACCTTCCCAACCAAGCATCCCAAGCTTTCAACCCAAGGATAAAACTCCACAGGAAGTTCTACGAATTCCATCCATGTACAAATTTTGGTTGGCTTGGGTCCCCTAGGGTTAAAACCAAGGAACCATTTGAAAAATGACATTGGGTCACCCTTAATGAGCCATTGACCTTCACAAATAACATATAGAGTGCTATTGGCCTCTACGAAGAAAAACAAGTAATAGCCATTCGAAAGATATTGAACTTGTTTTACAAACAATCCCCTGCTTTCCAAACATTTCTTAATCCAAGTTTTCGACACTTTGTGTGTTGGGGGGGGGGGGGGGGGGGATGAGGACTATGACAGAGGCCTATAATGACCCTTTCGCAAAACCGGTTCTACTAGTTCATGAATGAGTTGCTATCGATTATTAATGCTTCATCTTTATCAGAATCCTGCATTTCTTCTAAGAGAATACTATGAGGGCCATCGAGAAGAATCCCTGACATTTGCTCTGCCCTAGGCATGTACTGACATTTGCTCTGCCCTAGGCATGTAGAAGAAGAGGGCAAACCTGAATCTCCTTGCATGTAGGATTTAGAGACCTGAAAGAACTGCTATTGGCCTGCAACATCTGACTAGGACTTTTGTTGAACCTTGGGGATAGCACATTCCAAGACCTGCACACAATCAACTGTTTGTTGTTGGCGCCGAAAGCCGGAAGCTAAAACCTCATGTGATGCAGTCCTATTGGAGAAGCTGTTGGCCAGCGCGTCTTGCAGGGCCATACCACACAAAGGAGCTTCTCCCCCCCCCCTCGAGGGACGTAAGGAAGGGGGACGAGGATGAGGCGAGACCCTGCCCCCAGAGGGACAAAGGGGAGGGAGTCACATAAGCGAGAAAACCCTAATCAAGCATACCTCTCGACCACTTACCTACTTCATGTAAACTCATGGGTTGGACTAAACTTTACATATATAATATGTTAATCTAGAGACAGAGAGAGAAAAAACGCTTGATTTGTCTCTAGTAGAAATTAGCCCATGTGAGATCTTGACAACGCTGAATAGGCGCGAGAGACTTACTGCGCTGAATAAGCGCTTCACTACACGTAAGGCTATGAACATTACGATGAAAATGTAGAGCTTCACTATCACTCCCCGGCAGTGTTGTATTTTGACGGTCTAACATGCCCTTCAAATTTGAAGGTTATCTATACATGGTACCTGTATTTAACTGTAATTTCTGAAGGTCAAATAAAATATATCATTGTATTTTATGGTTCAAAATGGCCAAAACGGGCAATATGGCCGTCAAAAATCAACATTGCTTCCCAGGAATGGGGCTTTCTTCAGTCTTTCAAATTCATCCGCTTTCTTGTTGAAGTGTGTAGCCATTCCCAAAATGCCGCTTTCTTCAGCCTTTTTTTTAAATAAAAGGAAGTTCGGTCTTAGCCTATTCTCCCGGACTTTAGACTTTAATTAAAATAAAAAAGAAAATTTACAAGTGAATGTGACTAATGCCCATGGGACCCCCAAATCCCACAATGTAGAGGAGGAGCATGGCAAGCTAGAGGGCATTACAAATGAGGCGGATAAATCTATCATCGCCCTCATGTGGGACCCATTTGGGTTTCAACTTGTTGTTTTCGAGGAGATAAATACAATGATGTCTAAACGGTGGAGATCTCTTATCTCGAGAGATTCTTTTACCTAGAAGAAACAAGGATTTCTCGATCGACCATTCCTTAGGAGTTTGGCCAAAATTGACAGCACATCACTCCATTCAAATCTTCATAAGAGTCTCATCCCTGATGGCATTTGAGAGCCTCGATGAGCAGCCGACCGCCTCACCCATTAGCGCCTGTTGCCAATTGATTTGGTTCGTGAGTCTCAATACCCGCCTCACATGATGCTAGATAACACGGACTTAGGGCAATTGAAGAACAGGTGAGCTAAATCTTCGATGCTTCGATGGCAACGCTTGCACCATGGCGGCACACCACATATTTTATTAGCCCTTGCATTGGACCAGATTCCCTTATGCAAGATCTACCACATGAGAACGGACTTTTTGATCTCAATTACGGGGTGCGAAATAGACATGAACTTTAGTTCCCACCGAAATTCGGTCCAAGAAAGGCACCACCTCTTGTTAAGGGTGTGATGAACATCTAAGTTCTCTTTGAAGTTGGGGATTCATGATATTTTCTAACCTTTGCTCCATTTGAGGACCTCTAGGCAAGGAAGATCCTGTCCGCAGAGAAGGCGGGTAGTTGATCGGTCCAACGCTAAACACCTGTCTTGCAGAAGAGTCCATTCCTCGAGGGACACTCTATGTCTTGGGTCTAAGTCTTCGAATCTAATCGACTGGTTGGACTCTTGTTTCCAAATGTTGTTTCCACTATTTGAGCCCTTTGTTCCATAACTTATTTGCAGTTTGGAGGTTCCAAGGCTCCACCCCCTAATGCCGCTGATCGCGGACCAGATAGAGTCATTTTGTCTTATCCCAGCCGCCCACTTCCACTCATCACTAATTTTGATGAATTGTTTGTTGGAGAAAGTCTATGACAAGCCTAAGTATTGGCTTGAGTTCCACAAAGTCTTAGAAGAAGCTTTAAAAAGAAGACTATGTAAAGTTCACTTGTGAACTACCTCTTGTAACTTTTGAAGAGTTTACTTAATGTAAAAGTAAGAGAATCTTAAGTGGTTGAGTCCACTTGATCAAGAATGGAAAGAGGAGCCACGAATTCGTGATTTGTGGTAGGTAGAGAATCAAATCAATCATTGATTGATTGGAGAGTGATTTAGGGAAGTTAGCCTCCCAAACTCAACTATAAATAGATGGCAGTTTTAGTCGTGGTTAGAGAGACCTATGTGAAGACCTCCAAGAGGTGAGCTTTATGCCATATCAAGGTGTGATTACAAGGCACACATATGTATCAGTAAGTCATTGTATTGTACAAGCAATATACTTTCATTTTCATGATTATTTGAGTTCATCTTTCCATGTTCTTGTGAAGTGTACTACTCACTGCCATATCTCTCAGTTTTCTCAGTCAGCTTGCAGAGATGTTTTCTCTGAGATTGGTGCATCATTTTCAGTGATTTAACTTGGTAAAGTTAGCTCTATAAGTCTACTATATGCTCACAAATTTTCATGTCATTTGGATGTTGAAATCTTCAGTTATGTTCATTTGACGTCAACAGGGTCTGTTCATCTTCACTTCTCTGTCAGGTACCCGACTTTTTCACTCATCTTGTCAGAGCCATTTCTCCGTGGTTTCGTATCCAAATTCAGTGATTTAAAGCTTTTTGGATTCCGCTTATTGTCTAGTATAATCATATAAATTTTCATAATCATTAAATTCCTACATTTTGAGTTATGTTGATTTTTCTGCTCACTGGTCACAAACTGTAGCAGCCCGTGAAAATCGGGATGATGTCATCACTTGTTAAAACTCATTCTCAATTTGTGGTTTATTATTTTTGATGAGATTAATCTTGAAAGTTAGCTCTTTAAGTTGCCTAGACTTTCCCAAGAGGAATTAAGCTAATTGTTGCTGTGCTCAGAGAATTATGTCAAACACTGGACAGGTGTATGAACCAAGAATAGCAAGTTTTCACCTCTGAGCTAACTCCAACTTATCTGTTTTGATCTATCTTTTTGAGAGTGATCTTCCAAGGTACATAGGGTGTCTAATACATCCATTGGCAAGCTAAAAGGGCCCACCATATACCTCTGGAGTTCATTTGGCTGGTGTAGATCAAGGATTTTGCAACACCTCTTCATCTTCAAGCACATACCTATCCATCTCTTCACAGTGGTATCAGAGCAAGGTTGGACAACATGGCAGATGGATTCCCTTCATCAATTGACAAATTGGATAGAGGTAACTACTGAGCTTGGTCATTAAGAATGGAAGCTTATCTCCAAGGTAGAATTTTATATGGTTATGTGGCTGGAGATGAAGTTATGCCAAGTTTCAGGAACAAAAGTCAACCAACACAAGAAGAGCAAGAAAGATTGAGCACATGGTGCTCCAAGGATGCACTTGCAAGGTCTTATCTCCTCAACTCTATCTCAGATTTTTTGTTGCCTCACATTAGAAGTTGTAAGACATCTCAGGAAGTGTGGGATGCACTTGAAGCTTTCTTTTCTTCAAGTACTAAAGCTAGGAAGCATCAACTATGGCTGGATTTCACAACTCTCAAGAAGGCTCCCAAACAAAATGTGACTGATTTTTTCACAAAGCTCAAGGACATAGCGGATTAGTTGGGAAGCATTGGAGAGGTAATAGATGAAGAGCAAATTGTAAGGCAGGTCATCAATGGCTTGAAGGCAGATGACAAGTGGGAAGCATTCACCACAGCTATGGATTTGTACATGGACATGCATATACCTGATTTCAACACACTCATTGGACAACTACTTCCTCAAGAGGCAAAGCTTATCAAAAATGGAGAAAGCTCTAAAGGTAATCAATCTTCAGCTTTATACACTGAAAAAAGCAAGTCCAAAGATAACAAAGGAAAGGCAAAGAAAGTGGATGATGAAGCACGTACATATCAAGCTAACTATGCAGGTAGAGGAAGACATGGCAGAGGTAGAGGAAGAGGAGGTAGACAAGGCAGGGGGAGATCCCAAGACTCCAACTCATGTTCTATTTGTGGATTAACTAATCATACAATTGAAAATTGCTTTAGGAATTCCAGGAATCAAAGACGCAGAGGATACAATAGAGGAAGTTATGGCTACTCAAGAGGAAGGTTCAACAACTACCATGGCAACTACAACAACTACAATCATTCAAACTATCAAGGAGGCTACAAAGGAAGGAGAGACTTCAATAACTACACGGAAGACTCAAACAAAGAGGATTCATCATTGATCATGAACATGGCTATGCCAAAAGGTAAATCTGATGAGCATGTTTTCTACATAGATTCAGGTTGTTCAAATCATGTGGCAGGAAATGTGGCACTCCTATCAGATTTAGAAGATCCAAGGAATAAGCATGAGGTACAAACAGGAGATGATACAAAACATCATGTGGAGAAAATAGGCAATGTCAAAGCACCTGATGGAAACATCAACCTACTCAGTAAGGTACTCTACGTCCCTACCATTACAAAGAATTTGATAAGTGTTGGGCAGATAGTAGAGAAAGGGTTGCAAGTCAGGTTCACAAAGGCAGGAGCATTTGTTGAAGATCCAAGTCAAGGATTCAGAAGAATTGCAAAAGGTGAAAAGACAGGTAGATTGTTCACATTTGAATTACAAGACACTAGAAACATTGCTCTCTTTAATTATGGTAGTCAGACACTCACAGAATTGGAAGTATGGCACAAAAGGTTAGCACATATTGGTGAAAGGTCATTAAAGCAAATCTGCAGGGACCAAAGTGTACTTGGACTTCCTAATTTGTCAAAACAACATATGATTTATAAGTGTAGTGCATGTCAATTTGGAAAGTCTCACAGGTTACCATTCATGAAGAAAGGTTATATGCATAGAGATCTCTTGGAGTTGGTTCATACAGATGTATGGGGACCTAGCAAGGAAGCTTCAATATCTGGATAAAGGTTCCTTTATTGATGATTGCAGCAGATGGACTATCCTATTCTTTATGAAACACAAAGATGAAGTTTTTTCATGTTTCAAAAGATATTTGGCTCTTGTGGATAATCAAACAGGTAAATCATTAAAAAGGCTAAGGTCAGATGGAGGGGGAGAATACTTCTCCCATGATTTTGATTCTTTTCTTCAAGAAAGAGGAATCAAAAGAGAGGTAACTACAAGGTACACTCCTGAGCAAAATGGAGTGGCAGAAAGGAGGAATAGGACAATTGTTGAAGCTGCAAGGTCTATGTTAAATGAAAAGCATTTACCTAATTATTTATGGGCTGAGGCTGTATCTACAGCCACTTACTTGATTAACAGGTTGCCTTCAAAATCACTTGATGGGATGACTCCATATGAGGCTTGGAATGGAAGAAGACCAAGCTTAGATCATTGTAAAATTTTTGGATGTATTGCTTTTGCTCATGTTCCTTCACAGTTTAGAGGCAAGATGGATCCAAAGGCAGAAAGGTGTGTATTTATTGGATATGACAACAATCAAAAGGGCTACAGGTTATACAACCCTACCAACAAAGGATTCTTGGTAAGCAGAGATGTAGTTTTTGATGAGAACAATTCATGGTATGAATATTCATGCAGGAAGATCAATTTACCATATGATCTTGAAGAAGATTTTCCAAAGCTTGGTAGAGAACAATCAAAGATTGAAGAACAAGACACCTCAGAGGATGATGAAGAATCTCAGATGGAAAAGATCAAAGCATGGAAGTCTAAAGGTAAAGCAAAATTGCAGGAACTTGGACATGAGGCAGAATCATCACATCATGTCCTAAGAAGATCTATGAGGGAAAAGAAAAAACCAGAAAGGTATGGGTTTGACACCTCATTAGTAACTAAACATTCTATCTACATAGCACAGGACATAAACCAAGAGGAGCCATCATCCTTTGAAGAGACCAAAGCAAAATCAGAATGGAAGCATGCAATGAAGGAAGAGATTGAAGCACTTGAGGAAAACAACACTTGGGATTTGGTGCCCAAGACTTCATCCATGAAGGTAATAGGCTCAAGATGGGTCTACAAACTCAAGAAGAATTCTGATGGTTCAATTAATAGGTATAAGGCAAGGCTTGTAGCAAAAGGCTTTGCACAAAATCAGGGAATTGATTATGAGGAGACTTTCTCTCCTATGGCAAAGATGCCTACTATTAGGGTTTTTCTTAGTATTGCCTCTTCCAAGAATTGGAAGATACTTCAACTAGATGTAAAGAATGCATTCTTGAATGGTTTGATAACAGAAGAGGTATATATGGCACAACCACCTGGTTTTGAGAATCAAGTTTATCTTGATTATGTGTGTAAACTTAACAAAGCATTGTATGGTCTCAAGCAAGCTCCAAGAGCTTGGAATTTAAGGCTTGTTTCATTCTTGCAGACAAAGGCTTTCAACCAAGCAAGGCAGATCCTTCACTCTTTATTAAAAAGAGTAATTCCGAGGGTCATCTACCTATGTGTATATGTAGATGATATTATATTGACAGGAAATGATGCAGATGGTATGAAGAAGATCAAAGATCAGATGAGAGAAGAGTTCAAGATAAGTGATTTGGGTTCACTTACCTACTTCCTAGGTTTGGAAGTTGTCTACAAAGATCATGGTTTGTTTCTCACTCAAAGGAAGTACATTAAGGACATGTTGGCAAAATTCAAGATGCAAGATTGTAAGATTGCAGGTACTCCAATGGAGGTCAATCACAAATTGAGCTCACATGAAGGTGAACTCATAGAGGACATCACATCATATCAAAGTCTAGTGGGTAGTCTCAACTATGCCACATTGACAAGAGTAGATATATGTTACAGTGTGAGTGTGCTAAGTCAATTCATGCACACACCAAGGAAACCACATATGGATGTTGCCAAAAGGATTCTCAAGTATCTCAAAGGAACCATAAATGAAGGACTTTATTATCCTTATGTATCTGATTTAGGTTTGAAGCTATTTTCTGATGCAGATTGGGCTGGCTCCAAGAAAGATAGAAGGAGCACTTCAGGTTATCTTACCTTTGCAGGTTCAAAGCTTATTTCATGGTCATCCAAGAAGCAACC
This sequence comes from Ceratopteris richardii, assembly GCA_020310875.1. Taxonomy (NCBI): domain Eukaryota; kingdom Viridiplantae; phylum Streptophyta; class Polypodiopsida; order Polypodiales; family Pteridaceae; genus Ceratopteris; species Ceratopteris richardii. The sequence goes on along the minus strand of CM035440.1, from coordinate 66,500,422 downwards.
CACAATTGCTCTCTCTTCTACTGAAGCTGAATATAGAGGTCTTGCCATAGCTACACAAGAAGCTATGTGGATGAAGACATTATTCAAAGATCTTGGATTGGAGTTTGGAACTCCAACTATTTTTGGTGACAATATGAGTTCTATTCATTTGGCTGCTAATCCTATTTTTCATGCAAGGACTAAACATATTGAAGTTCATTATCACTATGTACGAGAAAAGGTTCTAAGCAAAGAGATTCAAATATTATATGTGTCCACTCATCAACAATGTGCAGATATTCTAACCAAAGCATTGGATGGTACAAAGCTTTGCAAATTCAAGGCTATGATTGGTTTGCAAGTAATCTTGGAAGATTGAAGACCTCAAGCATACTTGGCTTGAGGGGGAGCTGTTGGAGCAAGTCTATGACAAGCCTAAGTATTGGCTTGAGTTCCACAAAGTCTTAGAAGAAGCTTTAAAAAGAAGACTATGTAAAGTTCACTTGTGAACTACCTCTTGTAACTTTTGAAGAGTTTATTTAATGTAAAAGTAAGAGAATCTTAAGTGGTTGAGTCCACTTGATCAAGAATGGAAAGAGGAGCCATGAATTCGTGATTTGTGGTAGGTAGAGAATCAAATCAATCATTGATTGATTGGAGAGTGATTGAGGGAAGTTAGCCTTCCAAACTCAACTATAAGTAGATGGCAGTTTTAGTCGTGGTTAGAGAGACCTATGTGAAGACCTCCAAGAGCTGAGCTTTATGCCATATCAAGGTGTGATTACAAGGCACACATATGTATCAGTAAGTCATTGTATTGTACAAGCAATATACTTTCATTTTCATGATTATTTGAGTTCATCTTTCCATGTTCTTGTGAAGTGTACTACTCACTGCCATATCTCTCAGTTTTCTCAGTCAGCTTGCAGAGATGTTTTCTCTGAGCTTGCTGCATCATTTTCAGTGATTTAACTTGCTAAAGTTAGCTCTATAAGTCTACTATATGCTCACAAATTTTCATGTCATTTGGATGTTGAAATCTTCAGTTATATTCATTTGAAGTCAACAGGGTCTGTTCATCTTCGCTTCTCTGTCAGGTACTCGACTTTTTCACTCATCGTGTCAGAGCCATTTCTCCGTGGTTACGTATCCAAATTCAGTGATTTAAAGCTTGTTGGATTCAGCGTATTGTCTAGTATAATCATATAAATTTTCATAATCATTGGATTCCTACATTTTGCGTTACGTTCATTTTTCGGCTCACTGGTCGCAAACTGTAGCAGCCCGTGAAAATCGGGATGATGTCATCACTTGTTAAAACTCATTCTCAGTGTGTGGTTTATTATTTTTGATGAAATTGTTAAAAATCATTCTTAGTGTGTGGTTTATTAATTTTGATGAGATTACTCTTGAAAGTTAGCTCTTTAAGTTACCTAGACTTGCCCAAGAGGAATTAAGCTAATTGCTGCTGTGCTCAGAGAATTATGTCAAACACTGGACAGGTGTATGAACCAAGAATAGCAAGTTTTCACCTCTGAGCTAACTCCAACTTATCTGTTTTGATCTATCTTTTTGAGAGTGATCTTCCAAGGTACATAGGGTGTCTAATACATCCATTGGCAAGCTAAAAAGGGCCCACCATATACTTCTGGAGTTCATTTGGCTGGTGTAGATCAAGGATTTTGCAACACCTCTTCATCTTCAAGCACATACCTATCCATCTCTTCACTTTGTTTGCCCTTGTTCCAACTCTTCCATAAGGAACACATGATGCTAGAGCCTTTCGGGGACACCGGGTGGGGGGAGAACAAAAGTCTGAGAATCCCTATGTCCTTCCAACTAGGATGGCCAACTAAGGTAAGGTCTTCCATGTTTCAAAAGATCAATTTAGTCCAAGAGGACTCACTATTGCTTCAAGCATTGATAAGCCACTTTGCTGCCAGCTTGTCAACCAACCCAATGATATCCAGAATACCCAAGCCCCCTGAGTCTTTCGAGCTAATGCAAGTTTCCCATTTGATTTTGGGAATCCCCCTCGTGTTGGCTCCCCTGTCCACAAGAAGTTTTTGCAGATTCTTTCCACTTTGGCCAACTCCTTCTCCTTAGGCCTCCAACACGAGATAAAGTAAATAGTCGTTGAAAGCATAAATGTGTTTACAACCATAGCTTGCCCAGCCAAGTTAACTTGCATACCTTTCCAATTTTTTAGTTTGCCATCGAGCTTGGCAAGCACCCAGTTCCATTGTTGGTCCATAGTGATGTCGAAGCCCATCGCAATGTCAAGGAGACGGAAGACTTGACCCCTAGGGATAACCTAACACCCCTGACCTAACAACAATTAGCGTGGAGTCCGCGGATTGCTCTAAAAGCAGTTTTAGCATGGTTGATTTTTGAACCTGACGCCACACAAAAGGTGTCGAGGCAACTCCAAAAGATCTCAATGTTGTTCATATCGTTATGTACAAAGGAATTCATGTCATCGGCAAAGAGTCTAGAAATCAATTGGCCATGATTTCGAGGTAGAGAGAGACCCCTGAGATTGTCGGAGTCCATGTGATGCTTTATTAGGTGATTGAGGCCATTCGAGGGGATAGCGAAGAGCAGTGGAGCCAGAGGGAAACCTTGCCTGAAAGATCTTTTTAAACGTATGGGCTCAGAGAGCTTACCGTTGATATTTATTCTAGTTGAAGCGTTTTTGAGAAGAATGGAAACCATCTTCGTGGACTTTTGGCTGCATCCAATGTCTTTCAGTGATTGAAGTTAAAATCCCATTCCAATCTGTCATACGCTTTGTCGAAGTCGATCTTAATGAATACCAGATCTTGTGTAGACTCCTCAGCAAATGCAAGGCCTTCCCAAATATCGACAATTGCTTCAAGTATAGATCTACCTTTGATAAAACCTTTTTAGTCCTCACAAAGCCATGACCTTAAATGGCAAGAGATTCTGTTGGCAATAACTTTGGCAATTATCTTGTATCTAGTTTGGAGCATGGTAATCGACCGCCAATTTTCAATTTTGGTCTTATCTCCCCTTTTGTGAATTAACTTGATGACACCATTATTGAGACACTCAGGGAGGGCATCGAAGGAGAGAGCCTCTTGCCACACCAGACATAGTGGGGTGGCCAGCTCATGCTTGAAGGACTTGAAAAACTCATTGGTGAGGCCATCAAGACCCGGACTTTTCCCATTGGGAAGAGCGTCAATAACCTCGATACTTTCGTTCTCGAAAATGTTAGCATCCAGCAGAGAATTCATGTTCTATGGCACTCTCGATTGAGCAACCCTTGAGATGGTGGCCATGGGGTCACGCGTGTGCAGGTAAAGAGGAGTCAGAGACCCCGAGAAGATGGGTAAAGTGCTCAACGATGATAGATTCCCTAGCTTGTTTCTTTCTTAGGATGTTACACATCTCTTTTGATGGTTTGCTTCTTTCTACCACTCCTAACGACAAATATCAATGCCAACATAAATAGACAGAGAGAGTATCTATGGTTGAAGTTATTCTAAGTTGACAATCCACCATAAATAGAGAGAGAATATCTAGACAAAATAGATAAATAGAGACTATTTATCAGTGCCAAGATAAATAGAGAGAAAATGTCTATGGTCGAACACTATTCTAAGCTGGCATTTCAGCATAAATAGAGAGAGAATATGTATGGTTGAAGACTTAATTAGATAAGTAGGGACTATTTATCAATGCCAAGATAGAAAGAGAGAGAATATCTTTGGTCGAAGACTATTCTAAGCTGACATTCCTATGTGCTACTACAATCACGATGCAAGTACAATGCTCTGAAACCTGTAAGAAGTTGGACAGATGTAGTTGGTGAAGATCATCTTTATGATGTGTCACTACACTGAGTTTTTTTTTTTTTGAGAGTACAATGAATTGGAAAGACATACAAACCCGACCTTGTAAGGTAGAGGCACCCATCTTGGGGAACTTCATGGACACCCATCTTTGAGAACTCATGGTTAGCAGTTAGAGATTCCATGAAGTTTTATTCACTTCTAGATTTTTTTTAAATTTTTATATACACAAGAGACATTTTTGGTGAAATCGTAGATCTCAGAACAAGCCTTGATACAATGTACGTCGCCATGCTGCCGAGGGCCACTCGTGACTCAATGCTCATGTGATCTCCTCTATATTTTTGTAAGTTTTAGGAGATACACGCCAAGATCCGCGAGCAAACAAACAAATAAATCGAAGTATCGATATGCTTACAAGGAGCCTGAATGTGTTGTAAGAGGAATGATTGCCTTCCTATCCTCCACAAGGGTGTTGTAAGAGGAATGATTGCAGACCATGATGAATCAACAACAATTGTAGGTAGGAGTGTTTACAGTAGTCTGGGAAATCCCACAAAGTTTTGAAGCTATAAGACCACTGATGGGATGACCAGTTGACCTGTCATCTGGAGTTGGTCTATAGATAGGACACAAAGTCAGGAAAGTTTTTTGTAATGAAGGTCTGCGTACTTTCTGTGGCTCAGTGGAGGATGTTTCCCACCTGTTTTTTCATTGTGCTTATGCCAAGAGGTTCTGGAAACCTATTGAGAACTACCTGCAGGATAAAAAGCTCCCCCAACTCAACAAATGTGATGTGCTACTTGGGTGTTGCAGGGATATGGACATTTTGCTCTGGAACATTTGGAGAGGGCACATATTATGACACATATGGTTGAGTAGAAAAAATGCTACTGTGAATAATGGGAAAAGGAATTTTCTTAGGTCCCTACCTAATAAGCTTAGAAGGGCCTCCATTATCTGTACTTAGAAAATTTCATCTGCACCCTTGTACAATGTGAATTTCTTCAATCTTATGGTTGAAAATAAGTATACAGCTTGGAGAAACCTTATATCTTCCTTGTACTCCAAAAAGAGGCTAGATATGGCCCTTTACTTGTAAATTTCCTGCTTTGGTGGCTCCTACCCTGAGCACAGTCTGTATCTGCCTTTGTTAATTAATATTTCCTATTTCTTCAAAAAAGAAAAAGAGGAATGATTGCCTTCATAGCCTCCAAAATACAGATGCATGCCAAAAGGGGCCTCCAAAAGAGAACGACAATACAGATGCACGCCAAAAGGGACCTCCTAGTTGCTCATTGGAAAGAAAAGCTCATACATATGCTTATTAGGTTTATCAACTTTTCCAGCCCAAAACTCTCTAGATGTGGCAAGAAGATAATCTTCGTATCTCACTTTTTCCTGAAGTTCAGGGATCTTCTGTCTCTTAACATTGACACAAAGATTAGAACTATCAATATTATCTATCTCCTTGATAAGCATCATTCTTCTATTGTACCTGATACTCTTGGCTTTTCTCTTGAAGACGGTAAGGACATGTTGAACCTCTCTAATAGACTCCTCCCAAGCCTTGAAGGGGGAACACCCTTTGGCAAAATGAGTTTTAAAGACATTGTTGATCTTCTCTTTAACAATGGGAACCTTAAGTAAGGACATATCAAGATGAGGCCAGCCAGCTCTATAGGCAGGTTTGTTACTAGAAAGCCTAATAATGAGGGGAGCATGATCCGAAAGCTAGAGAGAAGTGTCAATAACACAACTGCAATTCCAGAGAACTTGATATCTCGAAGAATTCATATAAAACCTGTCAAGTCTTGCAGACAACATATTTATTACTACTTCTGTTATTCCAGGTATGACCTGTACTGATAGAGAGGTCACAGAGATTATGATTATTGATAAGATTAAACAAACTGTTTTTTTCCATCCCAGCTACAACATTGTTGCTATTTCCAGTTCTATCTTCAGAGTTAGTGACCATGTTAAAATCACCAACTAAAATGATGTCTCCATTAATCTTACCAATCTCTTCCCAGCACTTAGTCCTGTCCAAATAATTGTTAGCAGCATAAACACACACAATAGTAAAATTCAGAGGTTCTCTACACTTCAGAGGAACCCATTGGTTGGTATCACTGAAAGAAGCTGGTGGGTTTCAGCTCATGGCCAATCTTAGGATTGTCTCTAACCAGTCCAATTGGTATCATACTAACCACAATGGTAAAGGTGGCGCAGTTGTCTCCCAATTTTATACAATCCATATTCTTTGGGTTTCAATAGGTGGTCTAGGTACATGGCATAGAACTATGAGAACTTTATCAATTAGTTGAGTATGCAAGTTATTTAAGGTCTTTTTGTCTAGAATTAGAGTTGATTCTTCCATATCTTCCTCGTTGGAGTCAACACATAACTCATGTGCATTATGAACCTTTTGTTTCATCTAGGACTCTGTGCACGATGTTTTTTTAATTTTATCTTTTATATTGGCCATGAACTCTAGCCATCAGCTCTGGCCATGAACTGATGGCCAGTATAAATGAACTCTAATTTTTATAATTAGAGTTGATTCTTCCATATCTTCTTGGTAGGAGTCAACACATAACTCATGTGCATTATGAACCTTTTGTTTCCCTTTTGACTATCTATCCCTCTCGGACTGTGTGCATGATTATCTTTTATATTGGCCATGAACTGACGAGTTGGTTGCATGGAAAAAGAAAAGATTTGTGTTGATCATTTTTTTTAATTGAATGTGTGATAAGAAGTATTTCATTTGTACATTTATCTTGTATGTGTACTTGTATAAAGTCAATTAATCGCTTAAGAATCCAAACCCTAGTTGTTCTTTAACCAAAACCCGTGTGTTTGATCAAGAGAAGAATCACAAAACCATGTATATATAACCCCATTTAAGTAAGAAAACCTAGGGAATTTTTCCCTTTAGTACCTTGACTGATTTGTAGCTTTAGCTTATTGAAATAAATGAAAACTTTGAAATCCCAGCTCAGAACCCAAAAAATTAATCTTTAGCCCTTGGAAACCTAACTCTAAACCCTCAAAAACCCTAGCTTTTAAATCCCTTAATGTATGTATTTAATGATTATTCATGAGCTACTAACCCTAGCCTTAAGAAAACCCTAGGTTAGTGCAAATAAAAACCTTAATTAGGAAGTTTAGAAACCAGTTTTCCACCACTAAACCTCAATCTAATTTAAATATTTGTACATGTGTGAAAGAGAATAAAGCCTTAATCAAAGTAAAAAGGAAAAGAAAAAGAAGTGAATTAATGAAAAAAATAAAACAAAAAATCAAAATAGAAAGAAAAAATTGGGTTTTCCAAGATAAGAAATGAAGGAAAAAGAAGATCGTCTAAAAATAGAATGGAAAAAATAGAAGGATCTAAAGATCTAGAAAAAGAATTTCCGAAAAAACTATCAATGCATGCTAAGTGTTCATTAGTTTTTTGCCAAGAAAATTTTCAGGAACTGTTCCTCTTTCTTTTCTCTACTCATGCTTTATGAATACTTTGGTTTCTTTTTCACTATCAATGATCATCAACTCTCAAATTCTCCATCCTTGGGTTTGCTGCCAATAGAGAAAGGGAGAGAGAGAGAGAGAGAGAAAGAAAGACAAAGAGGAAAAGAAAGAGAGTCCATCATCTCTCTATTATCTTCTCTCATGCTCTAATAGGAAATTTCTTTGTTTTATCTAAGAAAGAGAGAGCAAGAAGGATATATATATATATATATATATATATATATATATATATATATATATATATATATATATATATATATATATATATATATATATATATATATATATATATATATATATAAAGAGAGAGAAGGATTCAAGGGGAGAGAGGGAGAGAGAGAAAGAGAGAGAGAGAGGGAGAGAGATTAAGGAGTTGGATTGATTAGTAATGCATCAGAGCTTGTGGAGAGCTCAATGAATGTGCTTAGGCATCAATACTTTAACTCAAATGCTAGACACTCCAATTTGAAGACTCAGAGAAGGATGGAATGGACATAGAGGAGGTTCCCAAACACACGAGAATGGTATAATTCAAAGAATTGCGCAGAGAGAGAGGAGGACAGAGAGAGTTCCCACAATAGAAGGAATTGAGCAGATGACGCGATGGTAGTGAAATGTTGGAGAGAGAGAGAGAGGGGCGGAGGGAGGGAGGGAGAGAAATATAGATAGATGGATAGAGAGACAGAGAGAGAGCCAATGAAAAGGATGCATAGAAGGGAGAAATCAAAGATATACATAGAGAGAGAGAGAGGGAAGAGAGAGAGAGAGGGCAATAGAGAATGATAGAGTAGCAAGATTTGGGGAGAGAGAGAGATAGATAGAGAGAGAAAGAGAGAGAGAGAGAGAGAGAGAGAGAGAGAGAGAGAGAGAGAGAGAGAAAGAGAGAGAGAGAGAGAGAGAGAGAGAGAGAGAGAGAGAGAGATCAATTGTAGGGTGACCGTGATAGAAACTCTGAGGTGAAAGATGGAAGAGGGAGGGAGGATGGGAGGGGGAGAGAGAGACAGAGAGAGAGAGAGAGGGAGAGAGAGAGAGAGATAGAGAGAGAGAGATCAATTGTAGGGTGACCGGTATAGAAACTATGAGGTGAAAGATGGAAGAGAGAGGGAGGGAGAGAGAGAGAGAGGGAGAGGGAGAGGGAGAGAGAGAGAGAGAGAGAGAGAGAGAGAGAGAGAGAGAGAGAGAGAGAGAGAGAGAGAGAGAGAGAGAGAGAGAGAGAGAGATCAAGTGTAGGGTGATTGCAATAGAAAATCAGCAGTGAAAGATGGAAGAGGGAGAGAGAGAGAGAGGGAGAGAGAGAGATTGAGAGAGAGAGAGAGAAGGAGATAGAGAGACAGGGATTGGAGTGATGTGGTGATGGCAACAGTAGGTTTCATGCAAGAAGAAAAGAACAAGGAAGGGGGGAGAGAGAGAGAGAGAGAGAGAGAGAGAGAAAGAGAGAGAGAGAGAGGAGAGAGATGTATAGAGGATGGCTTTGATCAGCACTTCTTTATACAGCACATACTTGTAGCATGCAAACTTCATATATACATATATGAAAGAAGACAAAAGCAAAACAAAAGCATATCACCTGTGTAGCATCACAAGCTCCTCTTAATCAGCAGTCTCTAACATCTTAATTATCTTTATTCGGAGTCCTTGCTCCTTGTTTTCTAGCTTAAGTCGTATCTTTCTTCTAAAAAGTTAATGAAAATTGTTAGATACTTCACATCCTTATTTTCAATTTATTTGCATTATTCATGTTTCCTTTGATAATCCTTTATAGAAGTCTAAATTGAAAAGAAACATGATCACATAACACCCACATATATACACACTCAGATTTCACAAAGTTAGAAGGCATCACTTGTCTTTATTTAATTACCATAAAAATGTTAACTTTCAAGTTTGTAATTCGCTATCTTATTCCATTGAATTTGAAATATCTTTATAGTGAACACAAACATAAAAAACTTGACCTTGCCTTTATTTATCTACATTGATCAAGGATGACATCTAGGGCTTCATTCAAAACATTTCCTCTTGGATTCCATAAGTCTCCTCACCGGTATAAATAGAAAGGTCCATATAAACTGGATGTTATTCTTTTCTTGTAATTGTTCATCTATCTGCATTCCCTCATGTGGTGGGTCTTCCAACATCTCCTTAGTCTCTTGACTTGTCCGTTTTCTTTGGGGAGTCCCTTCATCATCTTCCTCCCATCTTTGCTGCCCCAAATTAGGAGAGCTGCATGATAGTCTGTCACTCATCTTTGGTCTTCTTTTTTGTTTAACTTGAGCTTTAAATAGGTCTATGCATCAACATAACAAAACAAATATTTAGACTTGCATCTTAAATTAGATAATTATTCTTTTGCAAATATACACACACTCAGATGTACATATTTACATATTTTTTATTTTCAATCTTTAATCTACTTCTCTCTTTTACATTGATTAATATCCCCGATTCCCTAGCTTCTACTTCTCCTCCTTCTTCTCCTTCTTCATCTTCTCCTTTCTCCTCTTCTTTTTCTTCTTCTCTTTCGTATTCTTCTCATTCTTCTTCTTCTTCTTCTTCTTCTTCTTCTTCTTCTTCTGTTTCTTCATCTTCCATCTAACTTTTGAAGTGAGTATGTGCCATTGTTAAACACTTTACATACCATTTAATGTCTAAACCACCTCTTTCCTAATTTGCACCAGGCTTCATATTGCATATCTTACGAACTATCATAAACAAGCACCCAAACACCTTAATCTATCTCCTTGGGCCTTAATCGATGGGATATGTCAATATCTATCTTATTTTTTCTCTTGATGCTCTAAGTTTGATTGCAGCTTCTTCTATTGACGTCCTAATTGAATCCAATCTAAGGATTTGCAATGCTAGAAGACCCTCTCTTGTTATGTCATCTTCATAGTGTTGATGTGTGAACCATCACAAGAAATGAATTAATGTGACACTATAACACTTATATGGTCACCATTAACTCAATGCTTCTCCAAAATTTGAGAAAAGATTGCTTAAACTGAAAACTTTGCTTCTATAGAAATTTCTAGTCACTAAAATGACATACCTTCACTCTTTTGCTTATTTCTCTTAGAAAAAATATTATTTCTCCAAGATCTTTTGCTCCATGAAGGTAAAAGAATAGAGATTTTCAACAAGCTATTATTTGCAAGAAATGGATCTCTAGAACTCAAGTTATGGCCTTCACAAGATCACCCTATATGAGTTGCCCAAAACTGAAAATTTTGCCTCTTTTAGTAAAAATGACTGTCTAAAAATGCAAATTCAATCCCTAGCATCGACTTGCAACCAAAAGTCGATGCGGGGCATCAACTTGGTGCTGCTTTTTCAGCCACTTTTTAGCTCATGAAATACGTGCGTGAACACAGGATATGAACAATACCACTTTTATGTGGGAAGTTGATGCCAGGCATCGACTTATGCTGAAACTCGATGCTATGCATTGACTTGCTCCACAAAGCTCATGTTTTAAGAAGATTCAACAACACGTAAAACTCAGAAAATGAAAACAATGACTTATCAGCACAAACTTGATGCCAGGCATGGAGTTGCTTGGAAAACTTGAACGTTTGAACTCATCACACAGTAGGAAATCATGGAGATGGAGGAGAGAGTCTCATACACAGAACTTTACTTAGTTCTTCTCATAGCTATGAAAAACTGAGAATTTTACAAGTGTCTTCTCACTCAGAGAAGCCCGAAAAAACTTAGTCATACAAAATGAACTTTCTCTCACTCTAACTACCTTTCTTTCTCATTGCATCAATTGAAACAAACTAACTTATATAGTTTTTCTCAATCTCATGACTTTTTAAAAACTTCTAGAACTACAGTGAACTTCCTCAATGCTTGTCATGGAATTTTTCATATGAGTTCTCTTGCTCTTTGAAGCATGCAAACCCATAGGATAAGGTACATTCTTGGCTTTATTTTTGGATCTTCTTGTGGCTCAAGCCTTCTTAATTAAATGTTTTTCTTTTACAAGCTGTTTATTACCCTTAAAGGTTGTCGTGTTGAAGCCTAACCTCCCAAGCTTGAATTTATTAAAAGAAAAATTGGATAGGTGGACATAGTACCCATGGAACCCCTCCTATCCCACAAGCAGGAGTTAAACTACCAAAGCATTACAAGGAAAGGGCCACCTTAAGGCATCTAGTTTAAACAACCCAAAGGAATTACACACTAGCCCAAGTTTCTCCTACTCGTGGTTCCACTAGGACTCACCCTGGCTTCATTTCGCCCCGTGTAAAGATGGCTAGCTTTTCTTCTTTTTTTTTTAATTGTGTTTTAAATTTGCAAATAAGGAAAATTTACAAGATGATTTAGAGAGAATAGCAAAAACGTTTTAGAATCTCTCATCCCTTTTGTGGGGGACTCACTTGTTTCTCAACTTGTTGTTTTCTATAACAAACACCTTATGGTGCATAAAGGAGGGCGAGGAGGGACGTGTTTCAATCATGTATCTTTTTTCCTAGACATATTAGGAATTTTCAAAGTATCCATTCTCTTTGAGAGTTGTCAAAGTCAATCGCACATCTTTCCTTCCATTTTTTTCAAGAGTGCTCTACCTCTAAATTCCACGTGGAAGATGAACAACCAATTTCTTTTCCAAGAAGAGCTCCCCTCCAATTAACTAGATGAAGGAGCATTAGAACCTTGTCGAGGCACTCCCATCTTTGGTGACCCTTAGGGAAAGAGATGAAAAGGTGGCCCAAGTCATGTCCACCACTTGTGGAACACTTTCACCATGGGAGAGTGTTTCATATTTTACTTTCTATGACATTGATCCATATCCCCTTAAGGAGAGGAGAGTCTATCACATAAGGATTACTTTTCTCTTTGCTTCCAATCAGTAGGTGCTATAGGTCCTCCACCTTGAACTCCCGCTTGAGCCAATCTCAAATCAAGCTCCACTAGTTGATGAGTAGGGAATGGTAGTCCAGATTACTTTTGATTCTAGGAATGCCCTCCACATAATTGCCATTATACCACCTTAGGCCTTCTAGGCGAGGAGAATTGTAGCCAAGCAAAAGGTGGGTCTTCTTGTGTTCCCACGCATTGATTGTGTTTCTTCACAGGTAATAGTGTTTGAAGTAATGAAATTCTCCATTCACATCAATATCCTCAAATCTAATCGAACATCTTCTATCTTGGTTTCAAAGGTGCTTCCACATGTGGAAGACTCTGTTCTGTGCCCCTTAGCTCTTTGGATGTTCTTAGACTCAACATGCTTCATACCAATGATAGTGAACATAGATAGAGTCATGCTACCTGATGCCAACTCGCTACTTCTAGTCATAGATAATGTTGGAGAAAGACTTCATTTTGATCCATCCCTTCCCTTCTCCCCTTCTCTCCTCACTTCATGTTATGTCTACAACATTGTTGAACAAGATGGGGAAAACGACATACATGAAATAGGTCATAAGATGAAATGTGCGTGTATGTGTGTGTGTGTGTGTGTATATATATATATATATATATATATATATATATATATATATATATATATATATATATATATATATATATATATATATATATATATATATATATACACTACAAGAAATAGGGGGGCATAGCGATACCCCCAAATTGAGAGAAAAATGAGAATCATCGCTTATGTGACGCTAGTGTTGCATAAGCGACGGTTTTGGTTTTGGAAATTTTTTTTACAAGCCTTCGTTACATAAGCGATGGTAGCGTTGCTAACTAGCGACGTCATTTGCGACGTTGGCAAACTGGCTGCAATGTTTACGTGTCGCATAAGCGACGTCCTGTGTTCCAGAGCATCACATAAGCGACGCTTTGGAATGTTAAAAAACAAATTGATTTCTCCTGACACATTTGTGCTGGGATTTAGATGTGAGAGAGCAAGAGAACGAGAGAGAGAGAGAGAGAGAGAGAGAGAGAGAGAGAGAGAGAGAGAGAGAGAACAAGAGAGAGCAAGGTATCATCATTGAAGCCAAGTATGCACGCACACACACACTTACACACACATACATATGCATACACACACACATATATACACACATAGATACACACACACATACACATAGACACACACACACACATACACACACATATACACACACATATACACACATACACACATAATGTTGCATACACACACATATACATGCATACACACACATATACATGCACACACACATATATGCATAGACACACATATGCATACACACACATATGCATACATCATGTATACATAATGCACATGTAGACATACACATACATAATGCATACACACACATATGCATACATAATGCATACACACACATACACACACATATGCATATATACATGCATACACATACAGACAGACACATCCACACACACAGACACATACACACACATAAACACATACACGCTTATAGACACACACACATACACACACATATACACACACTCACATACACACATAGACACATACACACATAATGATGCATACACACACATACACACACACATACACACACACATACACACACATACACACACACATACGCACATACACACACATATATGCATACACACACACATAGAGAGACATGCACACACATACACATACATTCATACATATGCATATATAATGCATATGCATATGACATATGCATACATACATACTTACATGCATACACACACATATGCATACATAATGCACATGCATACATAATGCACATGCATACATAAACATACATAATGCATATGCATACATAATGCACATGCATACATAATGCACATGCATACATAATGCACATGCATACATAATGCACATGCATACATAATGCACATGCATACATACACATACATAATGCATACACACATATGCATACATAATGCATACACACACGTACACACACATATGCATACATACATGCATACACATACACACATAGACACATACACTTTTGTATTCGGTTCCTATATGGAAGTGCTTTGCCACACTCTTGTACATTCTTCATTTATGCAATATACAACTTTTTGTACATGATTCGTAGTTCATTTTTGCTCATATAAAATCATGTTCTAGTTGCCATTAGAGTACATATCACATGTACTTGGTTTAGGGTTGGATAGAGTGTATTGTTGTTCGCTAAACAACATCATGGTAATGATGTTGTAGCAAAAGACAACACACTCTACCCAAAAACAATTTTGCAGATATGGTCGTCGGTATCAACATCAGGACTCCCACTAGTCCTCGGTATGGGCGTCGGTACTCTTAGCAGAGTCGTCGGTATGGGCATCGGTACAAGCGTCGAAAATACCGATGCTTGTACCGAGGCCCATACCGATGACTATGCCAACGCTTATACCAACACCTATACCGGCGCTATGTTTCCGATGCCCATACCGACTACGATACGGACATCGCGGATAAATTGTGCCTGTTCATTTTTCTCAGTAACACCCTCGGTATACCCTCGATATATTGTAGTGATATGCGTCATCAAGCATGCATGAACAATCCTTTATTGACTACATCGCTTGCTCAACCTTTTGATCTCTCTCTCTCTCTCTCTATTTCGCATCGGCTCTCTACAGATCTCCTTTTTCAAAGTACCACTATTTTACACATGCATTCATTTAAAGCTTGAAAAAGAAGACGCTAAAGTATAAGACTATAGCTATTGCATCACAAGACACTATACATGAGAAAACCATTTGTGTGAGTGAACAAGGAGGAAAGGAGGCATTAACTTATATTATTTCAATCTCTTTCTTTCTCAACATATACACTCTACACATGGAATAAGAAGAAATTACACAGATGATTTTATGTAAGAGCATCAGAGAGGAGATTTGAGAAATTAATGGAATCTTTTCCTCTCCCTCTTTCTCTCGTTAATGTTCTATTTCTTTCTTTCTCTCTCCATCTTTCTCTCTTGTTTCTCTATTGACATTGTAGATAGAGATGGATAGCATAAGAGTTGATGATCATAGAGAGAAATCAAAGTACTCGTAAAGCATGAACATGAAAAGTAAGGCATAAACAAGAAAAGCAAGAAAGAGTACCTGAAAAAAACCATGGGAAAAACCAAATGAGCATTGGACATATATTTATAGGTTTTGCATAGGTCCTTTCTCTAGAACTCTAGACTCTTCTAGCCTTCTCCTTTTCTATTTTTAGGGAATCTTCTCTTTGATCCATTCTATTTCCATAATCTTCCTCTTTTCTATTCTTTTTCTAAATTTAGGAAATCAAATCATTTCTTTCTATTTTGATTTTTCTTTTTCTTTTTATTTTTCCATTTTTTCATTTTTTCTATTTTTATTTCTTTTTCTTTTTTTAAAATTTTTGACTAAAGTTTCTTATTTGCTTTCAGACTTATAGACAAAAGGTTTAATTAAAATTAAGGGTTTGGGTAAGGATAAATCATGATTTCAAAGTCCTAACCTAGGCTTTTTATTTGGGAAAACTAGGATTTGAT